>JARVGW010000086.1:5959760-5986791 GCA_031762495.1 Anablepsoides rubrolineatus | reverse complement strand
CCAACAGAGAGTGCATGGTGACGGACAACCCCCCCCCCCGCGGCCCCCCCACCTATAAAATGAAGCCGGCGCCGCTGCGTGTATCGCAGCGGGAGGGGTTTCCCAAGAGTTTGACACGGTTTGTCTTGGACCATGAAAGGTGACAACAAACAGCGAACAATATATCAAGTGTAACATAGTATTACAATAATATTTATTGCTGTTTATTGTACTACTGGTTAACTGACAAATAGGCATTTCATTTATTTGTACTTGTGGAATTGATGCCAGATCAAAAAATATGGAAAGAAAATGAGTAGAACCTCAAACCAAACTTAAACTCTTACATCTTTTCAACAAATACATCAAATATATTGCATTTTATCTTCAATCTTTCATTATATTCAGTCTATTCATGATATCCCACATGCATTTCATTGGTACTAAAAACTATTTAGACTTTGTGTTGTCTTATGTTGAGTAAAGAATACTGATGACGTTTGATTTATTTTTGTAAGTTATCTTTCAGCACTAACTGAATCCAATAAAGATTCACACATTTATCTGATAAGTCTTTTTAATAAAACCACCATATTGTCAGGTTCTGAGTGACTCTTAATGACTTTGATGAAAAAGATATAAAAGCTAAAATTCCACTTGTGCATGTTCTGCAGGTTTCCACTGTCCTGCGCTCCTTCCTGGACATGATGCTAGTGAGGGAGCCGTCACAGAGAGCCACTGCCCAGGAGCTCATCCAGCACCCGTTCCTCAAGATGTCTGGACCTCCTTCGTGCATCGTCCCCCTTATGAGACACTACCGCCACCGCTGACCCCTCCCTCCCCCACGCGGTTCAAACCTGCTCCTTTTGACAATGAAGACACACACAAACACCCACTTTTCAGGGTGGCACTGCCCTCACCCTGCCAAGACAACCCCACCGCTCAGTGGCACGCCACTAACACCTATAACCGTGACGTAGATTAGCTAGTGGAGTATGTTTAAAGTACACACACAGAGACCAGAAGAAAATGACTGTCGACAGTTTTAACCTTGATTCAGAGTTAAAAGAGCGTTGGAGGAATAATAGGCTGGTTCGCACCGCTGCAGTCTTCTTTCTTCCCAGACTGAGAGTCTTAAGCTTCACGTAAGACTCGTCGTAGCCAATCAGCCTTCCAAGAAGGGTGCGCTGAGGACCTCGGCGACCTCTCTGCCCCCCCGAGCAGACCTGCAGAGGGTCGAGCAATCAGCCTTCGTGGAGCGAGGTACCCGACTCCCACCGGACAGAGATGATCTCTCTCTCTTTGCACCTCTCGTCTCACACACTGAAAACATTGAAAAAATGTATTTTAGGAAAAAGAAAAAAAAAACTTGTAAGATTTTTCTGTACAGTTTTGATAACTTGCAGTATTTTATCGTGTCGTAACCATTGTGATATGAGCAGTATTAAATAGAGTTTCTGCAGAGATCTTTCCTACTGTTTATAATCCAGTTTTTGCTTAAAGATATAAGAAGATATTCCCAATAAATTTACCTAAACTTCACTGTTACTAAGAATGAAAAAAAAAGAGAAAAAAAGCACTGAATATATTTATGAGCTCATATTTGTAGACAGAACTTCCATTAAATGTTTGGGGGAAAAAAGGTAATGTCAGAATTTTGTATGACATTTTGAAGTATTTATTTATTTATTTATTGGAATTTGGAAGTATATTTTTATTTGTAGTGTGGCCTTTTTTTTGGTTGTTTTTTTATTTATTTATTTGTTGTTTTTTTGACTTACATTTTTAAAGGCACACTGGCAAGCAGTGATATCAGTTGTTGTATCATCAGAGCAATACCCCAGACCTATTTATAAAACCACAAAGCACTGCTTTAATGATACTGTAACACATTTAAAATGTAGCACAGATTAAGTGGATTTGACAAAAAAAAAAAGATGTATTCCTTACAGACTTTTTTTTGTTTTATATTAGCTGTCTAAAATACCAAGAGGCACTCATTCCAGACGCCAGCGCACAGAGTTCAGGAAGCTGATAAAAGCTCTTATTTTCTCCTCACTGTCGTCTTCTCACTCCTTATCCCACCTCAGTCAGACACGCTCGCCGTCACTGGGACTCTACTGTCATTCTCATCTCCAGCTGGGCCAGGAGAACAGTGTAATCCTCCTCCTCCTCCACCGTGGTTTTTTTACCCATCCATCACTGTGATCTGTACATACGACTGTGAGCATGAGTCCGTGTCTGTCGGCGAGCAGCAGAGCTGCGTCTTTATCTCTGCGCAGCATCTGGAAGTGCGTGTGTTTGTGCTAATCCTCCACAGCGTGCGTCAAGATTCAAATGAGTTTCACTTATCTGTGTTTTTTTGGTTTTTTTGGAGCTTTTACAGTGATACTGCATGTGTTTATCAGTGAAGCTGGTTTCAATTAAAAAACAACACGTACAAACAAACATAATGTGTTGCATGGTCTTCATCACCTTTTTACTCTCTTTGACTTCTTTCTCATAGTGTGTCTTATCAAGCAGATGTTTTTACTCCAACATACTGTCCAGATTAGAACAGATTAGTACTCATTACTTTAGTTCCTGCATTTTCACAACTCAGCAGCTCTCATTTCAGCTTCATCTCCACACAGTGTGAAAAGGTACATCCATGACTTGGTGTTACCATTATATATTATGTTTATTTTCCTCTTTTTTTTCCTTTAAGCCATTTCCCCCTGCAGTACGATAATGAGATATTGATTTAGCTCAGACAAAGCATGGAGCTTCTCTCTTAGAGAGAGATGCCTCAGGCCAGTAAATAAAAGTCAGGAAGGAGGAGGAATGGAACAGCATCAGATCGACAAGGATGAAACTGAGACTTCTGTACAAAGAATGTTCTGCTCTTTAATAAACATATAATCACAAAACCAAGTGGTTAAAAACAGGTTGGAAGTTATTTATTAAATCACTGAGAGGGATTTAAATGAAGGAAAAAGGAGTTCACCTGTTTTTAGAGCTTGTTAACCCATCTAGTGACTCCGTTTTGTGCATTATCATGCAGAATAAAGCCTCCTACAGTGCAGAATGTCTGAGTGCCAATTTGCTGAAAATGGAATTTCTAACTTTGACGGTCAAATATTTCTCACCAGTCATGATTTCAAGTGACGATAGCTGCAGTAATAAAATTATTAATAGTCACTTCTGTGTTTTGTAAATTTATCATAGAAAACTTTTATTTATTTATTTATTTATTTATTTATTTATTTATTTATTTATTTATTTCATTCGTTTTTTCGTTTGTTTGTTTGTTAATTCAATTATATCCAGAGTACAATTATTGGCCTAATACTTACAAAGGAAAAGTAGGTTACCAGTGATTTCTCTTTGCCTGTGCATAATACTTTCTGTTTTTATATTGCCTAAAGTATAGTTCCCTCAAATGATCATGAAATGCCTTTTTATAAAACAGCTTAACTTTTTCTAGTAGTTAAATAAATACACGAATGGCTTGCCATACAGGTCCTTCTATTTACATTTTTGTAGGTTAGTCTAAAAACGGTTGTTTACAAGAAGTTACTTTAATGGGACATTTTTTTAATAGGTCAAATCAGTATAATTTGTTTTAAGTGTTCTGTTTTAAAAGGCATTAAGACCTGGGCCACATTCCATTTAGATGACTGAGGCCAAAGTCGCACTCACACAGACAGGCTGGTTATGGGTTGTTGGGCAGCAGGACAGAATTGGAACGAGGCCCTCATAATCAGGACACCTGTGTTTTGGTCAGAAGTGCCTCCGAGAGGAAAAATGCTGTGACATCTGTGAAGGTGAAATTTGTATTTAATTTTATTTATATATGTTGCTAGCAGGTCATTAGCATCTGAGTTTATTTTTATTTTTTTTGTATCGTTGAAAATAAATTAATGTAGCTGAAGAAAGTTACCGGGACCAGGTAATTATGTCCATAAAAAAATCCCACGTGACACGAGAATGGAAAGAACACGTGAAGAGACGTAAGCTGCTCCACAGGTGGGATATTTCACCTAATAGTTTTCGTGTTTCTTCTAATTGCTAAACATGTTTGCTAGCTTATTGTGAATGTATCCTGTGTGATTTTGTTATTGTGCTGTCATGTGGTGGTTGAGTTACGACGAACGGAGGAGCATTTTGTAGATAAAAAAAAGAAAAGGAGGAGCAAATCTCCGCCAAAAAAAAACTAGAGGTAAAAAAAAAAGAGGTAAGAGAATAGAGTAGGCTAACTGACGCAATAAGTAAACTTTACTTGTGTAGTAGCACCTTTCGCAGACACGAACATCACAAGGTCCTTTACAGGGAAAATGATTGATAGGCTTTTATTTGGAAATATTGCATGACTGCATAGAGTTTTGAAAATTATTTTTCTCTATAGGCTCATGATTACTTTCGATGCTCCTACTGCTTCAGTCACTTTAATTCTCTAACCTCTCCATCTGCCCATGCTCAGTTTGTTCATAAATGCATAAAAAAATGTGCTGAAATCACCTTATACTGAATCTTCACAAATCAAATGTATGTTTCACAGAAAACCAAGTTGATTAAATTGGTCAATTTCTTTAAAATAAAATGTATCACTTCATATTTACTCTACTAGGTTTAGTGGAAATAGTTGATATGATTTAGTTGACTAAATTCAACACTTAATTTTTTTTTAGAGCACATAAACAACTCATTTCATGATGAGTTCAGACAGATTTAATTTATAACAAGTAACTAGGTGTTAAACTTTAATGTAAATAAGTAAAAGTATCATTTTTAGGTTTCAAAAGTAACTAAGTAAAAGTAAAAGTCATGATTTAAAAAAATACTTGGTAAAATTACAAATCCTCAAAAAAATTACTTAAGTACTGTAACAAAGTAAATGTACTTTGTTACTACAAACCTCTGCCCAAAGGTCATTATCAGACAACTTCATTAACACAGAGACAGGCATGGCTGTCCACAGCAGGTGTGAGGAAGATGAGGAGGAAATGAGTAAAAATTATATCAGGAATATAAAATGGACATGTCCTGTAAGATTCTGACTTTTTTTCTCATAATATTTTGACTTTATTCTCATAATATAAAACAAATTATCTGGCCCTAATTTTCTGTCCTACTAATGTACTGTTGTAGAATACATATAATTTCAGTGAGCTTTTAAATGTTATTAATTTTTTATTTTTTTTTGCAGGTTTAGCCTATAGCTTAGCATTGCTTATCATTAGCTCATGTGTCAGGCTTTGCTATAGCAATCATTTTTCAAGCAGGTAGACCAGCCAGTTGTCATTTCCAATTAAGTTTTTTGTTTAAATGTACAAATTGATTTGCAGCTACTTGAAAATGTGTTTTTTGTAAATATAACAAAAGTGTTAATCTTGTTACGTTAGATTGAATAAAGATTAATAAATTCTAATGAATTTATTAAGACTAAAAATAAAATTAAACCAAATTTAACTTAATCACCTGAACAACAATAAGCTTTAATGTTCTTGAATTGTGGTGTTTGGTAAATGTAAAGAAAGGCCACTTATTCTCTATAATTCTCAAACTATAAACAAATGTAGGCTCACAGTTTATTCCTACGGGTTAGATGGTTGTAGGACATGTCTTTTCAAGCATTAATGGGGCATTTTTTGAGTATTTCCAACATTACTCTGTGATTTACTGTATGAAAGGGTTGGGCAGTATGTTGCTACTGAGGTTGATGTGTGACGTTCACGCAGCTGAAACAATCAGGTCTTAATGACAAAAATGTTCTTTTTGCTCTCAATAAGACAGGTTCATCTTGTGTTTATTTTGACAGCTCCGAGTCGCAGAACAGAATTAATACTTCATCCTGACGGGTGCAGCCGTCACTCTATCATTTCTGTTTCTGTGATTTTTCCTTTTTTCTCTTTATTTTTTGTCCTTAACATTTTCCACTAAAGCTTCAGAAGGAAATGTTTTTCTCCCCATTATGGTTGACAGATTGGGAGGAGTGTAGCGCAGTGATGAGATAAATTCTGTAGTCGCAGAAATGGTGTGACGAAGGTGAATCCATCCATTTATTTCAAACAGAACAAACAACTTCACACAGTTGCATCAGCAGAGATTTATGCATAGACTTTAACTTCAAAAATATTTTACACATCTTTTAAAACCTCTGTTTTTATAAGCGTTTTTTTATTTGACAAATTCATTTCTTTTCAGTAGATCATTAGAATGTTTTGTTTTTTTTCTTTTGATTTGTTCCATACATCTGTAGAGAAAAGGTTGAGGCAAAAACTGCACTGAACACGATGAGACTGTCGACACTGTGACTGCATTCAGAGGGTGTGAAAATAAGGACCTGAACAAAAGTATTTTAAAATGAGCAAAGTGCAGAAACAACAAACCGTAATAAAATAATTTAGCTGCAGTTTAAGAGAGGAAATGATCGTAGAAATGCAGGATTTTCAGAAATTTGTTCTCTATACGAAAACTTGAAACACTTTAATATGGCGTTGAGATTTAATCCAGTAACCGAGTTAATTACTCTCCATCTGCACCCCCCCTCAGGTCCCATATAGTCCCACTAACTCGTGTTTTAACCATTCAGAAGCTCCAGTGGGCAGTGCAGGGTGGGCCCTTCACATTTGTCAATCAGGGACTCAGTCCAGCGCGAGGACGTGGCCCTCAGTGCGGGGACACCGAGGAGACGAGTCTGTCATCAGGACTGCCGTGGAGAGAGAAGCTGACTACATGTTCTTGTACATGGAGCGGTCTCTGGGGAGCTGCGGCTGATTGGCTGTCAGCTTGAGGTGGAAGTGGTAGATGGTGAGGATGATGACGATTATTAGGCCCAGAAGGAAACCCAGAATGAGGGGGAGGATCTCCTCCAGGTGCTCCCGCTGGTCGGTGATGCACTTATAGGCTGTAAAGGGAGGAAACAGGTGATGAGAATTAACTTAAACTATTTACTGCAAAATTAGCAGTAAATAGGCTTTTGTCACCAGAAAAACTAAACAACACAGGCAAAGCAGGTAAATATTTTAACCAATCAGAAAGGGATGCACTGTCAGCTAAAAGACGTAGGAGAAAATTATATTCAAACAAAATGTACCTTATTCATATAGGCAAGACAGAAAAAATCACAAAAATTGAAATATTTGTTTTACATCTATGACTGGATTGGTGTCATCAAAAACAATTAGAAATCAATAAAAACCCTTAGGGAACATTTCAATGAAAACAAGTCACGATGAACAAATTGACTTTTTCAGACAAATTCTAAAAACAGTTTAATTTTTCATTTAGACACATTTTAAACCCTGATTAGATTTTGTATCTCGAGCTGAAACTTTTTCATCATCAAACAGTTAGGGCTTGATGATGGTTCATCTCTACTGCCTTATAATAAAGCTGTGATGTGTTAAATCAGGCATTTTGTCTAAATTAGAGAGTTGATTACATATTTTATTTGTCACGGCAAATGTTTTCTCCAACTAAAATAAGTGTAAAATAAAAAATGTATTTTGTTGAGATTTAAACTCTGTGTTGAACTTGTTTTTGCACATTGTGTTTTCTCTTTTTCTTATATGCAATTACATAGTTGTCTTGTTTTTTGTGTTTTCAGTTTGGAGCATGTGAGTGTGCACAATGAGGACACTTTCACCTCTGTTGGTTGTGAGTACAGTATGTACAGTGTAATGGGAAGGTGTCTCCCTGTAGACGGCAGTAAGATGAGGGCAGGGAAGCATAGTTTAGTTTATAGCAGTGATTCCTCCAAGGTGATTGGACGGGTAGATGTTTCTGCTTTCAGACCACAGATATGACTCTGCTCATAAAGTCTTAATGACCCCTCTCCTTTTCTGTTTCACCTCCTGCTGTGCCTTTTATTTCTCATGTATCCCAACCTTTCCTTCTCTCATTTCACCTTACACTCACTCGCATCCTGCAGCTATAACCTCCCCCCTCAGAGAGCCACAAAACGATGTACAGCCCACCCCCTCCCAGATTTCCCATTACCATCATCTGCTGTTTCCCTACAGAGCAGAAACAAACAGGTATGTGTGGCAAAAGGTGGAGCAGTTTAAAAGATGTCTTACGGGCGCTGAACATGAAGTCAGAGGCGATGTCGAAGGGCTGGATCTGGATGTCGTACATGGAGACTGTGACACCCTTCTGGTGGTCGCTGGAGATGAGGGTGATGGTCTGCTGAGCTGTGCACACAAAGGAGCGGCCCGCGGGGGTCACCAGGGCCGACAGGCGGTGGGTGCTCGCTGTGTGTTTCCCAGCTGGAGACCAAATGGAACATTTGGGACTTAAAATAGGACGGATTTATGACTTCAATTTAAGGTGCTTTTGAATATTGGAGATTTGATTTTTATTATTTGTCTAAAATTTGAGGGGTTCTAAAGATAGACTGAATAAATATTATATATATAGTTTAAAAATAAAAACACCAAATTAAGAAAACTAATAGAAAAATAAATGAAACCTCATAAATAACCAAGGTGAATTTTTAATAATAATAGAAAGTAAGATTTTTTAAGTGCTGCTTTTGAATGAAACTGAATGATTTATAAGTAAATATGTAGGTGAACTCCATATATTCTGGGATCAGGGGAGACATGAGGACAGTTTGGACACGTCCTGAAGCAGAAGGACACTCACGGTTGTAGGCGTTAATAAAATGCGAGGTCTCCGTGGTGTCGTAGACGAACTGGATTCTGCTGATCTTCCACACCTCGATACCTTTATCACGGAACTCCTGCAACACCGGGAGCAAACAGAAACGCACAAATGAACTTCCGCGCGCCACAGCAGTCAGGTCTTTGTGTTGAAAATATATTTCAGGGTGCCGCTGCCCACCTTGGAGAAGTAAATGCGGAGGATGTAGGCGCTGTTCTTCCAGGAGATGTGGATCTCGGACTCTGTGAGCCCACATTTCCCCTCGATCTCTGCGTTCCGGGGCAGAGTGAAAGACGCCTGCTCCGTGATCAGCTGCAAAACCAAAAACGTTGGTTCTAAATTTGGCAAAATACTCAAAAATGTATATTCTGCCAAGTAACTTAAGACTGGACTTTTGTGCAGAACTACATATTTAAATTCATCAATCTGCTTTTTGTGAGTCAGCCTCGGATCACTGAGGCGTTTTTTTTCTTTATGGTAAGATTTTTACGCACAGCTGGAAATCACAACCCCGGATTCGTTTTAGCTACACTGTGAAATTATTATTAAAAAGAGACGACTCTTAGTAAGATTTAAGTTCATTTAAGTGAGAAACTAATCTATTTTCGTCTTAAACTATTAGTGATCAGTGCGCCAGCCGCTTTTACGCGCGGTTTCAGCCAGTTTACGCAGCGCGCTTTCATGAGCATTAAAATGCAGTGGGGAATTCCTTACGTCTATTCCATTGAGCGCGAGCACGTCGTATGGCACGAGGAATTTGACGGCGAACTCCACCATCAGGCATGTCGTGGCGTTCTCCCGGACCGCGAAGATGGCTTTGTCCGGGTTGGTGGAGAGCCCGGACAGGTTCTCCCCCTCCTGCTCGGCCAGCACCGCGGACAGCACCAGAACACCTGAGCAGCAGAGGAAACACGGAGCCGTGAGAACAGAAGTACTCCTCCTCCTCCGCACGCGCTCATGCTAAAAATCTGCAGAATCAGCACAAGCAGATGAAGACTGGTCAGAGTTTGGCAGCGTTTCTTCAAACCTCGTTTTTTCCCTTCATGGAAAAGTCCAACACTAGAGGGTGAAATGTGCTGAGTCATAAAAGCACAAACAGGAAGAGAAAAACCTGCAACAACTTTTCACCTTTCAGGAAAAAAAGTAAGAGGAAATGTGCCATCTCATGGAAATGAAAACACACACACACACACACACACACACCATGTGATATGCACAATGTATGGTAGATGTGTGCGCGTACACACTGCAGCATGGAGTCACGACAGCTTCGCGCGCGCGCACACACACACACACACGCACGCACGCTCAGACTCTTACCGAACACACAGAGCAGCCAAATTCGTGCGCTCTCCATGGTGCTGAAACCGAGCCGTCCCATCGCTGCCAGCGTCCCCGGTGCTGGACTGAAGGCAGGCAGACTGGACCGAACCCGCGGAAAGAACAGAGAGACAGGCAGGAAAAGGAGGGAGGGGAGGCGCTGAGGAAGAAAGTGTGTGTGTTGGGGGGAGGCGGAGAGAGAACGCTGGAGAGAGGGGGTGGAGGATTACCTCTTCTCCTACAAAAAAGTCACGCTCTCAGATCATCGTGAATGCAGAAAAAACTGGTTTAGATCCGGGTTCGTCCGGCAGGATCCAGCCGGCTCCTTTGAGTTACCCACCCCTACCACCCCACCCCCCTAATAGGTTGTCACGTTTCAACCAGGTGATGGCTGCAATCTGTAATGTTCCAAATAATCCCACTGGGGGAAAAAAAAGTCCGATCACTGAGCTTTTACCTCTGTGGTGGAGCAGCCGGCAGTTTCCCCGCAGTGTCTCCGCGTCTGAGAGGGAGCAGCTGAAGAGATGGATGTCTGGAGGGAAACACAAACTGCCTCCCTCCCCCCCCCCCGGCAGAGTGAGAGCTGCCGCAAATCAACTCACAGCCAGACTTCAAAGCTTCAAAAAATTTAACCACGCGCCTTTCGAAAAGATTGTGTATCCATGACCCCACCCCCCTCCACACACACACACACACACACACACACACACACGCACACACACACGCATCCAGACTATAGAATGCATTAGAACTTTGCACAATATATAATATAGGCCTAGTTTAAATTATAGGCTGCCCATCATCCCTCCACCCTGGATAACCCCCTCCTCCAGGAGGTGTGACAGATGAACACAGTTAATACAGGAACTAGAAGTTGCTCTTTGTGTTTAAAGACATCTTTACGCACGTTTTGCACTCGGCTCTCCCATGAGTTAATAAAGGTCTTTATATGACTGAGTGGTGCGGATATATTTTGCACCATATATAATATAAGAGCGCATTCTGGTTTCTGTGGTCACTTTAGAGTTCTGTGGATTTTACGCACGGCTGTCACTTCATAGAGTTTGGTTTTCTGAGGTGGAAGTCAAACTCGCACTTGACGGAGATGATGCTGTCGATGCTGGGGGTGTTGTCCACCTGAGGATGTCTCAGAGCCTGCGGGGAAGTTTCTGATCTCGGCATCCGACTTGAACTCTGCTCCTGCTCCGGACCTTTGTGCTCCTTTTTGATCTCCGGGGAGGTGAATCTGCGGAGGAGCTTGTTGCTCAGAGCTGAGAGGGCTGTGGCGGCGGAGGTGGGCGGCTCTTCGCGCCTCCTCACGGTTCTGAGTTTGCTCAGAGGAAGAGGAGCGCGCTCCGGGGGTGTGGGACAGAGCATGCTGGTTGGCAGACTGCATCTTTTCCTGTAATAACTCTCATTAAGTCGAACAGCAACATATTTCTCTTTCCGCCCATCAGTCTCACATTTCTGGGGAAGGATGGGTGTCAGTAAGACCTCCAGGGTTGAGCTGGGTTGGGTTGGGTTTCTGTTGATCTGTGGGGACGGGAATGGAGATTTTTGTACAAGAGGGGGCAAGTGTTCACCAGGAGTCACGAGAAACTGCTTCGAGTTTTGTCTGGAAGTCATCTGCGGGACCAGAGGAGAGGCTGCGGTGAAGGAGCCGCGCTCTGTCCCAAACTCTCCGATTGAGTCTATTGATTGCAGCCGGTTCTGTTTTATATGAGGTCTTGGACGCCAGGTGGAGTTCTGAAACACCAGCGCGCGATCACGCGTTTGGAGATCCTCGAGTTTGTTCGCTAAATTGCCAACTTTCTTTTCAAAGTCCTTTTCCAAACCGCGCTTCTGCTGCTCGTCTCCGCCAGCCTCGCGGCTTTTGCCGGAGACGTTGCTGAGCGCAAAAACGCACTCAGAGTGACCCAGAAACTTCGCCACTCCCGCGGCGGAGTTCCCAGCTTTGTTTTGCCGGTCCACCTGCAGACCCAGCCTCTTGAACGCCCTCACCAAGAACTCTACGACCGAGGAGTGGCCCGCGGCGGCGGCGAACATCAGCGCGGTGTTTCCCCACGAGTCCTCGATCTCCGGATCTGCGCCGTTTCGGACCAGGATCTTCACGGCGTCCAGGCAGCCCTGCTCACAGGCGTAACTGAGCGCGGTGCGCCCGCTCCCGTCCTGGTGGTTGACGCTGGCTCCTTTCTGTAACAGGAGCTCCGCGAACTTACACCGAGTCTGGCCGTCAGGCAGCAGGATGGAGGAGATGAGGGGAGTCTGCGCGCCGTCCGTTCTGGAGTCCACGATCCCCCCATCCAGGGCGTCCAGAACAAACCTGGCCAAGTGCACTTTATCCTTGGACATGGCCTCCAGGAGGATCTCTGTGCCGGTCTGCTCATCAGCTTTAGTTCTGAACATACTGACACACGATCACTGAACTAAACATGAAAACTGATGAGTCTGTCTGAAAAGCACCCTCCATCCTTATTATAGAGGCAGGGAAATGATGCTACTAGGTTGCCTGGCAACGGGAACTTATTACCAGCTTTGTTCTTCTTTCTGATGGAAATACTTGAATTATAATGACAATAAAGCTTCAGGCTCAAGAGAGGCTCATCTAATTCAGCCAACACTTGTTGAAACTAAAATGAAATTGTGGAGGTGTTCACTGATTTCACAATATATTCAGACCCCCCCCCCCCCAAATTATCTTAAAAAATATTTTTCTTTGCTGCAGCTTTGCCCTACAATCATTTAGATATTTGTTTCCTCAAACTTGGCGCCAAACAAAGTATTGTTTTGTTTCTGTATTAAAATAAAATAAATAGGCCATCACATTTTCAGACCCTTTATTTAGTGGTTGAGCAGTTACAAGTCTTTTAATGATGCACAGGTTTTTGCACCTGATTTGGAGGATTTTCTTTTTTGCGAATCTGCAGCTCAGTCTGGTTGGATGAAGATGATCGGGGTCATTGGTTGATATGGTTGAAGTCAGGGTTCTGGACATTGAGCCACTCCATGTCATCTTTACTGTGTGCTTTGGGTCTTTGAAGTCATGAACTTAGGTTTACTCCCAGAATATTTCTGTTCTTTGCTTCAGTCAGTATCCCCTCATCCTTGATTGTTGTCCCAGTGACAGGATCAGTATCTTTGTTTTGAGTTTTGATTAGTTTTTCCTGTTTTCTCTGTGCCGCCAGTCACTTCTCTGCTAGTCCTGCTCTTTCAGCTCCTGCCACGCCCACTCCAACCTGTTCCCCATAATTCCAGGTGTTTCCTCTCTCCTCATTATCCCCCATTGCTTGTTTTATTACCACATTCTTACTTAAGTGCTTGGAGTAAAGTCAGCCTGGTCTCATTTGTGCTCTTTCTCCAGAGTTTTAGGCTCACTGCCACATCAAGCCTTTTTGAAAAAGCAAAGCCCACAGCATGCTGCCACTGCCACCATGCTTTGCTTTAGGGATGGTATTGGGCAGGTGACAAGTGATATACATACTTCTATAGAGGTGTGTGGGATGCAGATGTTGTAGCAAAATGTCTGAATACCCATGATAAAGGAATCTTTTAGTTTATTTTTAGCATTTACTTGCTAATTCCCTTCGAAGCCCTGTCCTGTTATATCAGTAGATTTAATTAGATTTATAGAATCAAATAAAGCTTATTAATCAGGAAACAAGAGAATAAAGATCCACAGCATCTCTTAAATAAACACAACAGGGTCACGTCTCGTCTTACACATGAATTTATTGATACACATACTATAAAACAGTATTAAAGGAGCTGGATAACAACAGTATTGTCATTGCTATAAGTTCAATAGAACAATATAAATACAAAAACACACACAGAATGTCTGACAAGCTACAGTTCAAATAGAAAACAGACAAGTTACAGTCCAAACTAAAGAAACAAAACCAGGTATGTTCTGCAAAAATAATCTGCTTTATGGACAAACGAAGCCAGAGGTTACATAAAAATCACACAACAGAAACTAGTGCAAAAAAGCCTCTATAGCATAATAATCTTAATCTACACATTGTCTAATATATATAATATATATTCATTTATTTATATATACCTTCATACAAATAACCCCTTAATTTGGCATTTTATCATTCAGAAAATAATTTAAACGTCCTAAGAGACACTGAGTGGCACATCTGAAAGCGGTGGAACAAACTTTAAAAGCACTTTTACTTGTTTATTTCTGCACTAGATATGTGGTGGAGAGCTTCATGTGGTGGTGTGTGGTGCAGTAAGGGGCGGACCAGGAAACACAAAAACAAGAAAACAACCAGTGCTTGATACGTTTGTCCCCGACACAGCTGATCAGAAAGAAAACTCAACTACATACATTCCAGTAGAATATATACAAAAAACATCCCACCTCTCCTTTTCTTGTTACAGCAGAATAAAACAAGGAAAACAAGTTAAATGGCAAAAATACCTACAAGTGTTTTTTTCCCTCTCTTTTTGTTATAAAATGTATCATCACTGTGAATTTAAGTCAGTTTGAATAACCTTTTGTTAATGATGACTCATGGGTGCTTTTTTCTTTAAATATTGAGTCAGATTTCCCACAACTTAAATAAACTGAAGAGGGAGTTAAAGAGGATTACAAGTTGAAGGGTGCAGCCAGGAGCCTCGTACTGGAGCATTTCAATTCAAGATTGCTTTACAGCCATAGTTCAGATGTTTTAAAGTGAAGTTCTGTGAAGAAGATCTTGTTTGAACAACCTTACTTTGAGGAAATAAAGTTTAAATTTTGACCAGACTGATGAGCTAACAGCTAGTTTGAGTCAGACAAAGACCAAAGTGAGTCACTGCTGTTGGTTTCTAAAGCAAACTGGTTAATCCTAGAGAAGAATGTTGATATTATTGTTGGCAGTGTCTCAGACTGCACAGTAAGTGCTACAGCTATTTGCACTTGTAAATAATTGTCATGTAAAACTGACAGAGATCAAAAGGGTTATAGGATGGCATTGGGATGAACTGCTGTCAAATGTTAAGATTGGAGCAGTTTTAAGATGGTAGTCCACTTTAGTCTTGCTCAGATTAAGGCTGCTGCATACATCACGATACAACATATCTATTCTCACTGACGTGTTATATTTTTTGCCTTTTCTACTTAAACTGTAGCAAGAACTCCTGGTATGTACTTCCACGTCACATACAGAAACTTTGGAAAAGTTGTTTATTTTCAGATGATAGATGAAGGTCTGGTATTTCTGTTGTTATTTGGGAGAAGTGATATTTTATAAGTGTCTCAATCTAGAGCTCATCAGTTTCCAACAGACAGTAGAAATGTGTTCCTATACTGCCTGACAAAGGCACACTCACCCCTGTCATAGAGCTGCCTCTGTCTCCTACATACACAAACTTTTTTCTCCTTCCTTTGACTGTCTTTGTAAGTTTTACTGGATAAGTTTAAAGACGTCTGTATTTTCTAACAGCCTCAGCCATCTGCTCCTCTGAGGAGAAGTGTACTGCTGCTGCTTTTTAACATAAACGCCCATAAACTTCTGACCAATCATACAATACTTGGAGCATACCCAGCGAGAAAATAGTTTTGACAGGGGGTTGTGCACAGAACAGGTTCTTCTAGATGGTGTGAGAACAGAAAGCTGCAATTTGTCACACAACCACATCATCAAAATACTGTTTAAACTTTTTGATGAAGTATAAACCAGCCTTTAACCTTTAACTCAACAGTCTGGTTAGAATTAATCTCTGGTACTCTAAAGTGAGGCTGTCCAATTATTTATTTATCTACAATTGGTAAGATATTAATTGCTTATAACCTCTCAACAGAACCCTACTTAAAAAATCTGAACTTTCCCTTTAGGAGTCTGTCACTGACAGAACAAGATAATTAATTGTATCAAAATAAGGTTAAGTTCAGTTCTCAGTTTTATGTGCACAACCCCCTGAATGCAAAAAATACTCTAGTAAATACATTGTTATTGCCTTTGGGTAAAGTAATGATCTCATGTTAAAAACAAAAAAAGAGTTTTTTTGGTTACTTCATCCACTTTGTGTTCAGCTGAAACATCTAATATTGAATTTCTAAATAGTTGAGGGAATTTTGAGAATACTCTTGTGTTTTTGCATAGTAAATATGATTATGAGGCCCAGCTGTGTATGTAGAGAACTGTATTAAAAACCTTTACTCATGGAAACTTGACAGAATAAAATCATTTTATTTTTTCAAAAGTGAAAGTGTCCCAGCTAATGCACCATCTATAGGATGTTAGGTTAAAATAAAAAGAAAAGAAAATTTCATTAGGAAATCAGTAAAACAAATCAAATGAAACATAGGTCTTTGACAGAGTTTCATTGAGACCGATGTTGCACAGGAGAATTCACTGTCAATAAATATCTGTTGTTTTAAAATACATTCTTGATATAAACAGAACTTATAGTAGTGCACTGCTACATTTCCCATATTTCTTGACAACCTATCATATACAAAGTGCTCAGGACAGGACTGTTGTGTATCTCAAAGTGTAGTCGTTTGTGCTGAAGTGACATTAAGTCTACTCTTAAATGCTGTATGTGAGACTTTATTGGGTACAAAAAGTAAGAAAAGAAATGTGTATCTGCTTTATCTGATGAATGAGTGTGCTCATCTCCAACAGCTGAAGCTTTTATTGTCTATAAAATGCAGACGAGAACGATGATGATTTAGATCTACGTACAGCAGTAGTGTTTGTGTGTGTTTAGGTTCTGTGTTTCATGGTCTATGAGGTAACACTTCCTCTCTGTCAGTGGTTCAGCCCCTGGTTAAACATAGATACACAGCAATGGCTCAGTGGTCTGACGTTAGGAGGTGGAGTAAAGGAGGCATGAAGCACAACAAAGGAGGATGTGGGTCCTGGATGTGTTTGTGAGTGAAGTACTGGTCAGACAGGGCTTCCTGCAGGGGAGTGTTTCTGCACCTGTGTGAGTGTTTGTGACTCGGCCTCAGTTGCTCAGACCACTGTGGCAGGTCTGCGGTCCATCTCCTCCTCCAACTTCACCATCTGCTGTATGTCCTTGGCCTTTGAAGGGACAGAAAACAGGCAGACAAATGAACAGATTCATCCATCTTTTCCTGACAGTTTCTCTTTACAACTTGAGTTAGAAGTTTACAACCAAACATGAGTATGTTCCTCAGATTACCAGGAGGAAACAAGTCTGTCTATCTCATGCTTAGTTGGAGTGATAATCGTCACCCAATGTGGGCAGATGGACACCGTCACAAGCTCTGAATGTAAATGACTGTGAGCTGGAGTGAAAACACAGCACATCAGGTTGTGAGCTGGCTCTTTGTGCTTCACAATGGCCGGTGAGTCATGGTGATAAATGAATCAAGATGCTAGTTGGCCCGTAAGACGCCAGATGCAGGCGTGTAGCTCACAAAGTATGAACACAAAAATTACTTTGCTTTAAAGGAAAACGTGCAATCTCTTAAAGACAGCCCTGTCATGAGCTGTTTCCTGCTTTCATTAAAACATTTTCAGAATGACCAATTATCCATCAGAAAACGTAGGTGATAAAGAAACAAGGGATGACACCGCAGTAAGAGAAAATCACAAATAGTCACTAAATGATGCACCGACACAAAGCTGGTATCAGAGGTAGAGTTGACGAAGATGAAGATGCCTACCTTGAACCTGTTTGTTTGCATGATGTGATTTCAAAAGCTGTGCCGGAAAAAGCAAATCATATTAAAACCAAAATGTGCATACATGTTAGACATGTACAGGTATTGTGACAAATGGTAAAACAAAAAGCAAAGATGGAGACATGACTTCACAAACACATCTGCTAACATTTTAAAACATACTAATTATTTGTGTTAAACAGATAAAATACTGTTTTTTAATGCAGCTGTAAAATAGAGGTTTGTAGTTTGAGAAACTTGTTATGGTTTATATCTAAAATTAAAACGTCTCTTTATTCTGTGGTCTAAAATTTTCAAACCTCAGAGTTTATTTTCCTATATAAAAACAAAAGGTTTGAACTTCACAAAACTGATGAAAATATCTAAAAAAAAGAAAAGAAAAACCTTGAGTTTAAAAACAAAAGGAAACCAGACAGACAGGGTAACGTCGTTTCCTTTACAGCTCATAAAAATCCTATCTTTTCCTTCTGATGTTTTACCTGCTCATTGTGCTTCTCCAGTTTCTCCAACTGTTCCCTCTGGTTTTTCTCCAGCTGCTCCATCTCCTTCTGATGCTTCATTGCCAACTGCAAACCAAGACACCAACAGTCACAGATAGATCCAGACTTATCTGCAGATATTTTCCCTGCTGAGTAACATAAAATAATTACCCTCTTTCTTTCATCCAAGAACTTCTTGGTGTTGCTGCTGTTTAATTCCCGCACTCTCCTAAACAACCAAAATAATCACCTCATGAGAAAAACCATCAAGATCATGTTTCCACCTCTGACGAGCACCGTCAGCTAGCACCCACCTCTCTCGCTCTGCCTTGTTTTTGATGGACTTGTCCTGGCTGATAGCTTTACTGTTTTCCATGGACGTCTTTGCTTGGTTAGCACGCATCTCTTTGCTCTGTCTGAGTAGCAAAACAAGATACTTTACTTGCAATTTATCTTCTCTGACAACAGTACCTGTATTTTTCAAGCGTTACCATTGGAACATGAGCTCATCGTCAAACCTGCAATAATCAGCATTCATGTTCATGTGTTGGTATGTTTTACCTTTCATGGATAAGTTTGAGCTGTATGGTCTGCTGCTCCTGGACGGACGTTAGGAGCTTCTTGAGGTGCTCACACTGCTGGGTTACATGACTGTCCTTCATCTCCTGCTCCTCACAGCTGTGACTACTGATCAGCTCCGACCATTCCTTGGTGTGCTGCGCCGTGATGTCCTTTATCTGCACAAATACACACTGGTTGTTTCTTCCACATGAAACCACACCCTCCACCGGCTGCGACGTTGTAGCAGGGATACTTCACTACCTTTGCTTTATGATCACCAACTAGTGTTTGGATCTTATCCTCCGTCTCCTTTTTCAGCTCTTGGCAGTTGTTCTCACTGTCAGTAAAGACAGACAGAAGTGACACAAATGAGAGTAAAACACCAAACACAGAGATTAGTCTGTTTTCATTTGAATCTGAGTTATATTAAACGCCTATAATTTCTATCTGACCATGTGATCAGAAAGGAAATACTGATGTTTTTTTATTAACACGTGATGCAACATTTCAACATACAAAAGGCATAAACATAACAGATCTCAAAATTAGTGAAATGAAAATCATTCTTTTTATAAATAGTCTTGCAGTAGGTTGATGCTGTATAAACTGCAAAGCAAATTAACATTCTGCTCAACTAACCCACCTGTGAAAGCAAAAAGATTTGAGCAGCTAGGGTGTACCAGTCAAACCACCCAATTGTAAGAAAACAGGAGAACCAGTTTAGGGTCATTGCTACACAAGTTACAATATATTTTATATCAGATTTAAATACCTTAAAATGTCCCACTGGTTTACAGAAAGAAGTAGGTTTAGGTGTTCATTTTGCCTCCAAATTCTCCAAATTTCAATCCAGTGGAGCTTCTGTGGGTTATATTTTAAACAAATCTAATGTTTGGAGTAGGGCTGGGCGATATGGATAATAAAAAAATGATCACGATTATTTTTTTCATATTGTCCAATCTCGATTAATATCGTGATTTTTTTGTTAACCTAAAAAGTGACTGAAAAATAATTTAACAAATAAATAGCTACAGAAAAAAATAACGGCTGTTATTTCACTTTCACTAACAAATAGCTGTGGTTCAGTAGAACATTAAATTATTTTTGCAAGGTATTTAAAAAGTTATTTACCAAGAAAACATTTATGTGTAAATCATAGAATCTCACATTAATAAAATTACCCTTTTGTAAAATTAAAGTTTTAGAATTGAATTTCACATTAAATATGCCATAAAGATGCATAAAACCTACAAACAGCAACAATTTGTGCACACTTGCCAACTAAATAGGATCTAAGCTCATTACTTTTGTTATGGAAGGAACCCCCTCCTCCTCCTGTTAACAGCACTTACGGACAACTCTGTTTAATTTTTTCTGAAAGAATATCTGATTCTGCACACAGGACAAAACCTTGGATAAACTCCCAGCTTCTGAGTGTTCAGGAGTTTGCAGCGTCTCTCAGCTGCTGTTTGTGATGCGACTTGTTGGGTTAAGTCCATCGTGTGCCGATAAAACTTACAGAAAAGTTCTTCTCAGATAAATGAAGAACTGCTGTGACATTGTTCCATCCTAAACATTACCCTAAGACCACTTCATATTTTTTGAGGAGCATCGCAGCTCACTTTTCTTTTTTTTTTCCTCTCTCTTTCTTCCTTTAGGATGAGAGCCCAGAACGTGCGTGTTAGCAGGTAACAGCAGACAGCGACCAAAATACCTCAGAAACTCGCCCAAATAAGTGAACTCTGTGAGATTCAGCCTTTTATACTGGATTACTTTGGTTAATTCTGTGATTCTGTCTGCATTTCATAAGGAACTTATAAACTGAAGTGGAGCAGGAGACGGTGGATTCTGATTGGCTGTTGTCACGCACATTTCTGCCATGTTTGATCAAGTAAGAGGCTCACAGCTGATCACCGTGATCGACCTGAATTTTTTCACCATCAATAATCGCGATCAAATAATCGCCCAGCCCTAGTTTGGAGGCTCCACCTCTAAACTTATTGGACTTAAAGGAATTGTTGTAGGTGGCTGAATAGGTCCAGTGGAGGTCATGCCTCAGTGGGTCAAGGCTGCAGGATTTAAATCTGTTTTAAGTGGGAGGCAGAGAGATTTTTACATATATATTTTAAAATCCCACTAGACCAACACAGATCTTGGGAGGGCAAAGTAAAAGAAAATACTGAAGGTTAACGACAACAAAAAAAACAAGTCCTGGCGTACCTCTGCTCTAAACTAAATTAAACCTTAATGACAGAATCAACAAGTTTATCTGTTGGTCACTTACCCTCGTTTCTTAATTGCTTTCTCTACAAGTTTCTCCAGAGTTGTCTTCTCCTTTTCATGCATTGACACCATCTTGTCCACTTGAGTGCAGTGAGACTTCTGCATTGAATTTTGATCCTGTTGAGTGGGAATTTTTTTAATTAATCAAACATATTGTTTCTGCACAAACATAGTTCTGCCACACAACTGAATTTGACACAAGTGCTGTGAGTAACAAACTAAAAGCTATATTTAAGGTAAATTAATTTGTTACTCTTTTCCAAAAACAGCTAACAATTCCTCAATGTTGAGTCAACAGATGTGATATTGTTAATATTCACATGTATTCAGTATGGGTTAATATTGTGATAATTAATGAGGATCTCTGAATGAGCCAGGATCCAGCATAGTCTCTATGGTGAGCGCTGGTCAAAGGAGAAGTTTAGCAAGTCTAATTTCTTGTGAAACGTTTATTGTGCGTGTGTGTTTGTGTGTCCACAATGGACTGATTGTGTTGTGTGTGCAGGGCAGGCAAATCAAATGGTGAAGCAGTGGCCAGCGGTAGATGAAAGGTTGTAACGTTCCCCTTGTTCTGTTTCTGGTCTCCTGAGCATCAGTGACCGTCAGGAAGAAGCAGCAGCCTCCATCAGGCACGTGTGTTCTTAGATAACCACCCACCTTTGAGTGTTTCTTCTTTAAAGTGTTGATCTCCTTCTGCTGCTTTTTTATCAGTTTAAGGTAGGTCTGCAGTGGGGGAGACAAACACCATTACTTCTAACAGTAAATTGTTGTATTATAACTAGCTTTAAAACATCAAAGCAATACCTTCGATCTTTCTTAGTGCTCTGCTGTAAAACTGTTATAAACAATATCTAACCTGTTGTACATAGCTGTTTAATTTTAAAGTCAGTGGTTCCCAACATTTTTACACTTGTGTACCCCCTGAGCCATTATGTCATACCACTAGTACCCCTTCAAACGTAATGATGATTCTCCAAAACTATAATGTACTACAACTGATTAAATGAAAACTATTTATCTAAGCACCTAGAACGTTCTCAGGCATTTTATTTTTTCAACTAAAATTAAACAAAGATAAAAACTTTGCCTTGAAAGTAAATAAGTAATTAAACAAATAAACCAGGTAATGGCAGGTGCAGAAAACAGAAGCATCCAAATTACATTGTATTGTCCAAAATACACCAGAAACTCACCCAAATAAGTATGAGATTCCACGTTTTATACTGGATTTCCTTTTGTGTTAACTCTGTGATTCAGTCTGCATTTTCTGCACTGCAAATCATAGGGCCCTACATATCCGTTTTATATATATATATATATATATTACATTTTTTTTTTACACACCAGATAAATTTTTCCACGTACCCCCTGTAATATGCTCATGTACCCCTGATTGGGAATCATTGGTTTACTTGAACACTGTTTTTTTTTACCAGTTTTATTTTACATTGTTACACAACATTCTGTGGTATTTTGTAAAACTGGGGCACTTTCTGTGCAGCTTAAAGGACTTCATAATAGCTCTGCTGAGAATAACGTGCGTCATGCAAAACTGATGGCGATGTAACGATCTCTAAAGTAGTTTTGCTCAATCTGCAACACAACTGTTGAAATTAGAGTTAACAGCAGCAATCCACTTTAATCTTGGCTCCACTCAGACTAGCCACTAGCACATCAATCCAGTCAGAATCAACCTCAGTTTCTTTAATTAAACTCCGAGTAAAACATCAATACAAACCTTCATTTGCTTTAGGTCATCGATGCTCACATTAGGTACAAGTGCAGTATCTAAAACAGCAATAAAAAGACATTGGAGCTTTAATCTTACACACTCGGAGTAAATATAATTAATATATCTGTCATTAAGTCTGTTTTTACCCTTCTTAGCTTCTGTTGTGTTGTTGTTGACAGAATTGGAGGTTTGAGCTATTTCTGAGCTGGCTTGTTGCGTCACACTGACTTTCATTGTGTCTCCTTTCCCTTTTCCCTTCTTGTCGTTCTTCGAGCTTCCACTGGGAACATCTGCTATGTCATTCTACCGCAGAGAGAGGAGGGTTGTTATTCAGGATGATTGTGTAAGAAGTGAGCCTGTTATTATTTGCGTTTGTCGTCACGTGTACCGTGTCGATCCCCAGGGCCTTCATCTGGTCAGCTCTCTTCTCTGCTATGGTCAGAAACTTCTTTGGGTCTGATAGAGCATCCACAATAGCTGCAAAACAGCAAGTACACAGCATTAGTAAAGTACACAGCATTAGTAAAGTTAAAATATCTTCATTTGTTTAGCTGTAAAAGGAGCTGTCTGTAGTAGGTGAGAGCTCTTCAAGAGGAAAGCTAATGTTCACAGTAATGGCTCCTCACTGCAAGCCTCTTGGCTTTATTTAATGGCAACTCAAATTGTCCAGCTCATTTGTATGCTTGTGCCTGTATTGAACTGTCTGCAGATTTACCGTCATCATCATTTGTGCCGTGCCATTACTGCAAATGTTAAAACTAAACCACCCAAGGCAGAGAATAAAGACACTGTGTTTTTTATTTCCATTCTCTCCTCCCTGCAGGCTACAGAAACGATTTTATTATCAGACATGAATAGTTTAAGAGCAGTAAAATGTATTTGTCAGCATCAGGCAACACCAGGCTTTAAATGTATAGAATGGTGTGTGTGTTCCTCTCGTCCCTCACCTCCAAAGCCGTCGGGTACGTAGGTCTTGAGGATGATTTGACAGAAGACGGTGGGCAATGACAGGGGTTTGTTGCCTTCGTTCCTCAGGGAGATGTGGCGGTAGCCAGCCTGCAGGCCATCCAGAGGCAAAATGCGCTGCCCGATCAGTTTGTTGTTGTCATCGTACACAGCAATGCGTAGCACTGCCAGATCTGGTAAGATCACCTACAAGGGAGGGGTTGTTGGGGTAATAAAGGTAGTCCGGGGGGCGGGGGGAGAGAGAAAAATATATCTGAATAATATTTAATTACTTGGCAGACAAAGCTAAAACAATTAATTTAAAGCTAAAACAAAGTCGGTGTTGCAGACTATCATAGCTTGTGTGCACCAGAGACTAAAGTGTGTTGCACATGTGTGTGTGTGTGCACCTTGTCTGTAGATGTATGCACAGACTTTAGAAAACTCAGTAGATGTGAGTGTACCTCGTTTTGTCTGAAGAGATAACTGAACATAGAGAGGAGGGTAATTAATACAGAGAAGAGGAAGGTAAGAGATAAGGCTGAAGAATTCACGCTGGAGATGAATGGGTGGAGGCACCATCTGTGTGTGTGTGTGTGTGTGTGCTGCTGAGGTGTATTGTTTGCTCTGACTCATCTTGACATCAGTGTGTATGCTCTGTGACTGTGCAGCAGGATTTGCAGGTGTGTGTGAGAGCGTCTTGCCAGCAGCTCTGGTTACGATGCCCTTCTTTGATAGCGCTGTGTAAGTTTATGTATCTGGATCTGTGTGTGTGTGTGTGTGTGTGTGTGAGCGAAGCAGCACTGCGGCAGGCTGTGATGGATGGTGTGTGTTAGGAAGCTGGAGTCACAGTCATGGCTGAGAGACTTCTCATTCTGCTGAGAGCAGCACTATCAGCAGCACATTCTCCCTTTATTTCTCTCCACCTCTAATTATATTTCTTCTTTCTTTCTTCATTTAGTGATTCTTTTTTCTTCTCTTTTCTTCCTCCCTGTGCTGAAATGCAAACTAAACTACTATAGAGTACCTGTTCTGCTGCTTCTTGCTCAGATTACTGCAGCAGGTTTTATTTTATTTGTCCAGATGTACGGTTGATGAACCCTCTTTTATTCATCTTTCTGCTCTAGTTATACTCCAGCCTTATATTTAGTCTTTTTCACAAGTCCTCTATTGTAATGCTTTACCTTTTATTTCTGTATTTGGTACCTTTCTGAAAACAAAGGGCTCCTCGTTGTAGGCAGGGTTCAGTCCGTTGTTCATCACCATGCGTGTGCGGAACTCTTTCCTGATAGTATCAGTCGGCAGTCCGTACATGTCGACCTCAACATATGTGCCAATTTTCTTGTCAGACAGAAACTGTCCTGAGAAAACCTACAATGAGCAGAAATCCATTATTAAACCTAAACGATACAAACTAAATAAAGCCTTATTTGTAATATTCATGTACTAAAACTGATGAACGTTCTTCTCTTTTAATAATTGTTTTTATAAGAGTCACTTTATGTTCCTAGATGTTAGACGTGTAACATGAGCAAACCTGGACGCTGCAGGTTGCTGCGATGACGCCATCCACCGGCGTCTCAGAGAACGGGTCAAACGTTCTGTCTGATCGTCGCATGAAGTCTGGTTTCAGCAGGTACCTGACGCACACAACAGGTTAAACATAACTGATACACAACAAATGAATATGTGGGTAAAATTTAACTAAAGAAATTAAAACTACGCATATTTCTTCTAATTGTTATTTTAATCAAGCTGTCATAAGATGTAGTGAAGGAAGTTACTCTGTAAAAAAATAAATGACAGATGCATTTAGTTTGTCCTCAAGGACAATGATTGAGTTAAGGGACGCAGATGACGACGGGGAAAAGGAGAAATAAATGAACAAGACGACTGAAGAGGGGCGTCCATTTTCAAATACTTAATTGGCCCTCTCTCTAGCAGATAGTTGCTACTAGCAGCAAGTAATGAGATGCGACAAGTTTTATGAGGAGGAGTAAGAGGTGCAGCTGCTCTCACCCGCAAGAACCGTTGTACTCAAACTTTCCTTGGTTTAACTGCATGGCCAGATCTGAGACAGAAAAACATGAGAAATATTTATTAATTTTACATATAAATCCTATCGTAGCTTATATTATAATACAGTTTAATGGTAAATGTTTTGTACAGAGGCATTTTATGTTCTCTCTGAAATCTCTTTCCTTTCTCTCAGTTTTACCATAAAAAGCTCTGCCTCCAGCTGTACACATGACACACAGTGGGCCATATGGTCGAGCCCCCGTGCCTCAGGACACCAGCTGCTCATCAACAGACATCACAGGGCGACAGGAGGAAACTTTACAGGGTGTCCAGCAGACAACCTCTTAAAGTCAGCTTGTTTTCTACCTTTCTGCCTAAAGTAGGAAACAAATCTAACTTATTAAGTTAATATAGATGTTGTCAGCCAGGATGTGGACTGCCTGGACTCTCAGAGGTTTTTCTGCCTGCTCTGTATTGGCTGCTTGGGGTGAATTTTGAATTTTAAGAGCCTCAAACATAGAAATCTGCCAGTTTGCCTTGCTCTTATTGGACAACCAGAAACCTCTTACAGTTCAGGAGTGTGTGTGTGTGTGTGTGTGTGTGTAGTACATGTACAAAAGATGAAGCCCAGGAAATACTTAGAAGTCAAAGGTTTGCCTGTTTTTATGAGTTCTTGATCACAGGGTTAAAGTCTTTAATATATTTGAGTTTCATATCCTATAATTAGGTTTAATTTTTGAGTAAGAAAATGTTCCATCTGAACTATCTTCTGATAATGCAAATGTACTCAAAAACTACACTTAAATTAGAAAGTTTTACAATGTGAAGTAACTTGATAAGAGAGAAAGCATGCTGCTGATCTGAGCAATTTTTTTTCACTAATTTAAAATAAATAAACAAACCGTAAACAAACTTTCTCTGTTCCCTGTTTTTCCAGGTTTTTATTACAGAGACTGACCTACGACCTTACACCACTGTGTCAACAGAAACAAGATTCCCTTCAGTGAAAACTGAATTTTACTAAAACTGAGTGAGAGGAAATATGTTTACTCTTTACCATAATAAAAGGTCAAGAGGCAAGTCACTGTCTTTATGTGGGGAAAACAGGGAAATCCAAATAAAGTAGTGTTTGGAGAACTGGGTCTCCTACTTTAACCACTCAGCCTGCTGAAGATAAAACCCAGCATAAGGTCACAAGTTTATATTCAATTCAGTTTATATTATATAGTCACAACAACTGTTGTCTCAGGGCACTGTACACAAAAAAAACTATAAATCTAAAGGAGCCAGCAGACTTTAGCAGACGTTTATATTCAACAATTGAAAGCTTACGTCGATGTACAGTGGGTTGCAAAAGTATTCATACCCCTTGAACTTTTCCATATTTTGTCACATTACAACCACAAACATAAA
>JARVGW010000086.1:5938786-5952967 GCA_031762495.1 Anablepsoides rubrolineatus | reverse complement strand
TAATCAAAACACTATATTTGCCTATTTCTCCATATCCCACTTTTGGACTTAATCCTCATTTCGATGTGATGGGTCACAAATATTTTGTATTTGGCTGTAAACTGGGAACATCATCTGGTTCTCACCTTCTTGTTGTTGTCCTGATCCGACGCCTCAGAGATATCTGTGGCATCTGTTGCTTCAGAAATCTCTGTCATTTCATCATCAGGGACCTGGAGAGAGAGATGGATCACAAATATACATACACCCTGTTGAAATAAAGAGAATCAGATTTGGTGTAGTTTATAGTCCAGAGCATTTGAGGCTGTAGCTTCAGATGTTTCCTGTCAGAGAGCTCCAGTTCAGGAGTCAGAATACATATTTACAGAAACTAAACTCAGATGAGGTGATTGGATTATAAATGAGGCAAAAGAAAAAGTGAAATCAGCTCACACAAGAACATTAATTCCAGAGGAGACTCAGTTCCTCAGCTCACAGAAGAAAACAAAGCCCACAGAGGCAGATGACTCTGTTATCTTGTTTTTCAGTGGTTGGTTTCCAGCTTAATGGTGCATCACCGCCACCTGTTTGTTACCTCATGCCAGAAAATCAGAACAATCCCAAAGTGTTTTCTTCATGATGCATAAGTTAAATCTACTAAATCCTTTCACTTGGTTAGAGCTATTCATGAAACCCTCAATTATATTATTACTATAAAATTAGAAAGGTGTTCCAGTTCTTTAAAGGTTCTTGTTGTCTTTATGATTGAGACGTTCTCAAGGTTTTAAAGTGAACAAACAGTTTCTGGTTTGAAGCTGAGTTGATGGTGAAAGTGTAAACCCACCTTCTTGATGCTGTTGCTTCGCTCCTCCTCTCTCCCTGAGCTGACGACGTTACTCTGTGAAACACTGTTGGTCTCCTTCTCGCTGGCTGCTTCTGATAGAATACTGGGAGCCTCTGAATTCAAATCTTTCTCCTCAGCCTCTTTCTCTCCAACACTCACTGAAACAAATCAGTTTTTCAAACATTAACATCAAACAAGTCATTTTAACAGAGTTTGGTAACACTTATAATGACCATACCTTTTTTAGCCTTATTTACTCATAGATGGTTAGAGAATGTTTTCCACAGGTGAAAAGAATGTCAGGGTTTTTTCTACATTGATAAATATGTAAGAAAGCACAGTATTTGTTTTCCAAGGGTTCACAAAAACTGCTTTAATTACTAATTCACAGTGTGAAAATACATTTGAGTATTTACAAACACATACACACAGTATATAGAATAATGCTTAATACGTCATAAATTAACTAATCAATAATAAATGGTTAGTTAACATTGAAAACATCTGTCGTGGAAAATATTTATTTAACAAAGACAGAAACACATGGTCCAAGAATGAAGGTACTCCGTGGAATGGTCAGCTGAGTTTTATTGCAACAAGAAATACAGAGAACAACAAAGAGCCACCAGACTGTCTCCCTGCTCTCTGCTCCGCTGAGGCAGTTCAGGCCTCATATATACTGTTTAACAAACATCATTATGTCATCTTAAAGCAAGATTTCATCCTAAAGAAATGCTAGGTCAAGAGAAAACACAAAGATAAACAAGTGATATCTAAGAATGATTGTTGTTAGCAAATCTTGTTCTAACTTTAATCATTCTAACTGTGGACAAACAGCCCGTCATTAAAACCTAGTTCATTAAAGTATGTCATGAATTACTGGCATAAACTAAAAAGTATTATTTCCATTACAACATCCTAAATTAATGATGTCTTTGTGTTGACTTAGAACTGATGTAAGGTTTAAAATCCTGATGTGTGTATGTGTAAATGTTTTTTCAAACTGGTGGGGACAATTTTACACACAGCCTGGTGAGAATTGTTCTTTATGGGGACAAAAGCCTGGTCCCCATTGGGGTCAAGGTTTAGGTTAGTTTTAGTGTCAGGCTTATACCTGTGAGGTTAGGCTGTAGAAATGACCCGTAAATAAATGGAAGCCAATGCAAAGTCCCCATGAAGATAGAAGAACAAACATTTGTGTGTGTATAAAATGTAACCCATGTAAAAGATCTACACAGAATATTAAGTGTTAGTCAGCTGACCGTTCTCTGTGTCATCCTCTTCTCCCATGATGATGGCAGGAGTGTTGGTTTCACCTGCTTCCATGTGTTTTTTCAGAGACTCCAGCTGGCCTGTGTTGCACAAACACAAACCTCAGTGTTAAACACATAAAAGCACAAAGAAACAAATCTGCAGCTGCATACGTACGCTGCTCCACTTCAGGTTTTAGGCGTTTGTTTTTTATAAGGATTTTCTTCTTGAGGTCGTTTGGAGACGGTAAAGGACGCCCAGGTTCCAGCTGGAGAGAGAAAACAGACGGTTTAAGTTTTCACGACCATCAAATAGTTGTTCTGAACTCTGAGAGGCCCGATGAATCAGAGAAGGTGAGAGGAATAATCACCGAGTAGTTCTCAAGAGGCTGTCTGAGGAGAAGGTCACCGAAGAGCTCCTCACAGTATTTGGCCATCTTGTACTGCTGTAGTTTACTGATAACGCATAAAAACAGAGATTAAATCTGAAAACTGAATTTATTACAAATCAAACGTGTGGAAAATATTTCTGCAGTTCGATCCAAAATGAAAGCATTTGGGACAAACAGCAAACGCACCTGCAGTGGTTTTCAAAGGACAAAATGACTGGATAGTCAGACGTGACAAACGCCGTCTCTTTGATAGCTTGGATGACATCCTGATAGAAGAGCAACAAAACAAGATGAAAGAATGTTTCACTGTAGGTGAGGAAGTTTAGTGAAGAGAAGCTCTGATATGTAGTAACCTGTTAGCAACACAAGAGGGCAGGCTAATATATGAAACATGAGGAAAAGGCTCTCTTTTTATTTCTCGGTGTTTGTGAGCAGGAAATTAATCTTAAAGCAAAATCTTTGACTCAGTTTCTACGATGTTCCTACAGAAGAGCAGGGTTTTAACTATATAACTGAAATCTAAAATTTTGTCTAATAAAAACCAAAATAAAACACGCATGGAGAAACAAATTGACACAGAATACAGCAGATTTAATTAATCTCAGTTTAAAATCAAAACTCATTTGTCAGAGTTTATTATTCTGTCTTCTCTCCTTGTTTCTCACTTCACACTCTGCTCACGTCTCAGGTAAGGTGAGAGGAAAGCAATCGATGTTTAAATAGAATTGTAAATGAGGCCTTGACTCCTGAGCACGGACTGTACCTCGGTGTGTTTTACCTTGAACAGGATGTCTGTGCACATGGCCTTGCCATGAGTAATGATGGGTTCCTGGTCCTCTCCTTTGCCGTCCCAACAGTCCAGCTCCACACATCTGATAAACATAATTTACATTCAGGTCTTCAGAAAAGTGAACGTAATGTAGGAGTAATTTAGCTTATTTGAAACAGATTGTGTCTTTACAAACACTGGGTCTTCTATGTGAGGCAGCTCCTTATTGCCAGTGGTCAAACTTTTATAATAACCTGACAACATACTGAGCTCCAGGTACCACCATTACATCATCAGGGTCTTTTTACATCATGGAACATATGGCAGGCCCTTTTAACATAAAGTCAGATTCACAACATTTACATTCCAATTATATGTATACATGTAAATAGCTCTAATTATATTTTATCTAGATTTGCCATTAAACTGTATGGAGGCTCAAATACAAGATATCTTAAAAAGGAATTTTAACTAACCAAAATTAGAGTTCTAGATAATCTATAAGTTAGTTTTGACTAGACAGAATGGCAAACTAACCTATTAAAATGGAAGTTTCAGGTCAGGTGAAAAGTTCTAACATCTTAAATGCAATAACTACTTATTATTGGTTTTGTCTCTGAGTTTACACTGTAAATATTACTGTTGTCCTACATCTTTCTGTTCTTTTTCATTGTACAGGCTTATGCAATGTCAATAAAGACTCTTCTATTCTAAGTAGCACCTAACAAACCTGTTTACTAGAGTTCATCTCATTTTCCAAAAGGGCATCTCAAATTATTCTTTGTTGCAGCTTTTGTCCACGAAGTTTATGTTTAGAGTCAAAATAAGACTGTAAAGAACGTTTACCACTCTCCTGTTTGTTTCTGCTTTCTAGCTTTACATCACAGTTCATTTTACATCCAGTAGCTGTTTGAATTGCACTTGTAAAAAAGCCGATACCAGCACATTTTTCTACCTGCATCCAGACAGCAGGACCTGGCGATACATCTCTACTGATGACTTCCCTCCAAACTGTCTTCCTGTCAGGTAGGTGTTGTGAGAGGAGCTGATGAAGTAGTGAGCCAGCGACTGGTCCATTTCTTGGTACAGCTCCAGTCGGTCCAGGAACACAGGAGCGTTTTCATCTGACATTAGGTAGCGACAGAACCCATCACTGGACATGTGACCTGAAGGAGAGATGAATGGAAAGGTGAATCATTAATAGGGACAGAATGGAAATAATACGAGTCAGGTTGATATCAGTATTGAGCATTTAGGATTTTTTTTTATTATTATTTTCAAATTATCATGATAACAGAGAATGAAAATAAGGCAGAGGTTTAAATCCTGTAATTCTCTTTTTCAGCAGAAACATGTAATCTGATGAGACACCAGCAGGTGGCAGCAGAGGCTCAAATATTTCTGCCTCCAGTTTTTCTTTACAAATCTCTCCTACCTTTCTTCTTCAGCTCTTCGTCCCTTTCATACTTCTCGATAATCTGCATGGCTCTTTTGGGGTCGTAGAATGGAAACAGAATCTCGTTTAACCTCGGGTCTCGTTGGTTCTGCAGAGCAACACACAAATGTGCATTACCTACAGGCGCTGCTAAACACAAACCTCATTAGAAGAAACACTCAAAACTGAAACAGCATGAGGATCAGTTCACTGCCATGTCTTAATGGCTTACAAAAGTGTTTGTAAAAATATATGGGACAACATCTGAATTTAGACATGGTTAATTTGAACACAATATTCTGGATCAATTTAGTTGCAACAATTCGCTAGCAATTTGTTATCTTAAACAGACAGAGACAAGAGACAAACTCAGAAACACAAACAAGTGCAGGGTTTAAAGATGCTGTGTTAAAACAGGGCAGCAACATGTTTTAAGGGTTCAAAGCAGCTCTAAGCAAACAGCAGCATCAAAACATCATTCTGGTCCCAAAGCCAGGTGGACATGAGTCTGATCAGAGCACAGATGAGACTGGACCGAGCAGGTATTCAGCCACACACACACACAGCAGGAAACTAGATGAACCAAGCAGGACGCAACAGGATGGACACCTCTACCCTCCTGTTGTCGTGGCAACACCAATCAAGACACTGGAAGGCAAACCTTGCTGGGGAGAACTCGGGGATTCAGGATGAGAGGGGGCATGCAGAGCAGAGGAGCTAGTGGAAGTTGCCCCTCCAGGCTAACTGCACCTGAAATACTTGATGGATGAAGTTTTACTAACAGGCACCAGGCTGGAGGGCAACTTCCACCCACAGCAGGATGAGGGGGAGACGAGCACGGGGGGCTCAAGCCAAACACACAGAGAAGTTAATAAATAAGAAAGAGCTTACTTCATTCAGAAAGCTGACTAACTGGTCTACAGTTAAATAATCAGTTTTGTTTCCATTGCTGCAAAAGAATCAATTAGAAAAAAATAAAGTTATGTTAGGTAAAAGGAACAGTCATTCACACAGTCTGTTAAAACAAGGAAGTGATCTTTATGAAGAGATCTGTTACTTTTAGTAAAAACATGGTTCTTTATGTTGAACATTTTCAGAGAGGGTTAGCTGGTCCAGAGTCCTGGACCACGAAGCAGGATTAGTAACTTCAGGTTCAGTTCAGAGTTTCCAGCATCACAGAGCTGGTTCACGTTTTACCTGGGTCTGTTACTATGGCAGACATAACCCGCCTTTTCATCCCAAATGACAAATTTGTAGACAATATGGCTGCACATCATGTTGAAAATTACTCTTTATAAAAAGTTCAAACAGTAAACAGATGGATCCCCTCAGCCGACACATGGAATGTGTTGGAAACATTGATGGCTTTATTGAGAAGGGGGTCTCTGCAGTCACTAAGTGGGAAGTTCTTGTTATGTGTGTGTGTGTGTGTGTGTGGGGGGGGGGGGGTTTGTTAAAGACATGATTGGTCAAATTGACTATTTTGGGTGGGATTTGAAGAAGCCTGGGGCAGGCGGGGGGACATGTAGCTCAGTGGAAATGGTTAGAAACCATCTTTATTTTTAAATATAAATCTTAGTTTTGTCCTAACTTGAGACAGGAAGGTGCTAGCTGCATGATGCATGAGGAGGGATGTAACAATTTGACTCTGTCAAAACAGCCCTAACCTGCATGGAAAAAGATCAGCATTTTTCAATATGAGTATTAAGTCATTATTCCAAATGTGAAGTAAATAAACTATTTTTACACATTCACAATAATTTCACTGTTACCACATCTTTTAACTTGTCCCACAAGACAAGTCAATTTGACCAATCACAGTTTTGCCAAACTCCGCCCCCCTGTGCTGCAGAGACTCTTCCTTGGGTTTATTACAGCTGCTGTTGTCATCATAATTCTCTACATTATTATCACAACCAAAGGTTTTTCTAATGTCGTTCAGCCCTGTCAGATGACAAACATCTTAAATGATACAGAAAGATTTTTATTATTCATAAACCATGAGAACGTCTTTTTTTATGTGTTCATTTTATCAAGGATCTTATAAAATGTTTGAAAGTCTGATTAAAATCTAAGTTTAATTGTAAAACTTAAAGCAACATTATTGAGACTGGTTAGTTTAAAATAAATTATCTCCCTGGTCATATCTTTGTTCCTTATTTAGTGCAAAAATGCTTTAAAGTAGAATAAAAACAGAATAAAGGTTCAAACTTTCACACCTAAATTAAAGTAATGATAATGATAATATCTGCTTTATGTGGGTTACTGGTGTGTCAGTGGTCAGAATAGTCTTTTATTTTTATTTCCAGCTTCTTGACGCAGCTCCACCGGTTTTTCATGATCGTACAGAGATCCAGAATCACAACCTGATTTGACTTAACTTGTTTCCACTCAGCGGTTCTTTATTGTTAAATGTTTGAACTGAATCTTAGTGAACCTGCTCCGCAGCAGGGGGCCCAGTTAATTAGTGCAGCAGGTGCAGAAACCTTAGTCCAAATGATTTCTAACTTCACACAGCAGCTGTCACTTTTGTTTTTACACATCTTTGTAACAAGATAACTCAGGCTGAAGAGCGATGCTGTTTTTTTGTCTTCCATCATTACTTCTAGAGATGAAAACTGTCAAACATGACAGGCAGACATGAAGGTGCAGGCGGGTTTATAAAAACATAAAAGGTAACTTACATTTTTTTAAAGAGATCCTCTATATCTGTGCGAGGGCAAATCTTTTGTGTGAGGGCGTAAAAAATATCAAAGGTGAAGTCTGATGGTTCAATCTCGTCATTCTGTGGAGATAAAAGGAAAATCCATTTAGTTACAGCTGTGTTTTAAATTAAAGCTGAATGGATGCGTCTGAATTTATTTATTTATTTGTTACTTTTCCGCTCGGAAGGCCGAGATCTTTGAGAGCCTGAAAGATCCCCTTTTCTGTCTTCCCTGATGCAAAGGTTCTTGTAATGCTTCAGTAAAAAGAAGAAGAAGATGAGAATGAGGCAGAATGAGGACGGAATAAGGAAATGGGTTCTTTTCATTTATTCTTACCCTCTCACAGGGATCTTCCCATTAACGTTGGTCAGGAAACACATTCTCATCCAACTAACCGAGCACAAAAACAAAACAGTTTATAAGGAAAAGTCCAAAGCAACTGATCTAGTTTGTTACAATAAAGACAAATCATCATGCTGTGAATCTTTTAATATACACTCACTGTTTCTTCAGGCAGGTCATTGGACAAACATTGTTGGCTTTAAAGTTGTGAATCACTGACCTCAAACCTTCAATCCACTTCTGCAAATAAACAAACATGTATTTAAGACAAACACCCTCACCTTCATGCATCTTCTTTACTTTCACAGAGATTTATCGTTCATCGCTAAGCTGCAAAAATGATCAATACAACAAGGTTTGGTTGCTTTTTTTCTTTCTTTTCAATAAAAAACTTTATTTGTTAATGGTTGGAGTCAATCCAACTGAAAATTAGCCAACATAAAAATGGTTTAATTGCAGTCAGTTTTAAAGATATTCAGGTAAAATCTTGTGTTAGTAGCTCAGAGTCATTCCTAACAAAGCCTGAATAAAACGTCTACATTTCCAGCACTTCTCAACAGTCAGATCTAAATATGCACTCCTTCATGGAGTTTTAGCTCTTTAATGTTTGCTGCAGTCAAAATGAAAGCAGTAAAGGTGCAGAAAGTGCAACCTGTTCATGAACCAGGAGGTGTTTGTGTCTCTGCAGATGTAAATGTGTGTGTTGTTAGGGCCACCTGCATGCTGTGAGGAGCTGATGGAGCCGTGGGGTGTGTTTGTGTGTTTGTCACAACAAAATCACCACATCACTGGGACTGTCCACCAACACGGAGGTGCCAAATGACAAATCAGTGTTGGCACGAAAGCATTCATCTTCTGTCTGTTCTACAGCTGCTTTCTGAACCTTTACCCAGAATAAATGAGAAAATAATAATAATAAAACATTTCTATGAAGGCCAGTGCTGTGTTAAACCATTCAAACTGACCAATTATGTTGCTCTCAATGGATACTTGATTTTTCTGACACTTACATTTTTTCACTGATTGTCAATTTTCCAAAACAAATTGAGCTTCACACAGTCTGCCTTATGTGAGGCAACTATCAGAAATCCATCAGACTGACAATAATATGACCCACAATAAGCTTTTTATTGCTTTGGTTCTCAGTAATGGCTTTAATTCTAAGTCACATTCAACAAAAAACTGTTTATTCTCCAGTAATTTTCATCTGACTCTAAGCTTTAACCTTTCAGACATTTTAACTTTCATATCTACAAGTATAAACAAAGAAATGTAAACTTGTATTAAAAATGTGAAAAGGGTCTGGTCCTTTTTGATCCTCACTTTGTTTTTCATCAATTAATTATACATTTGCTGCTGTTCTTAACTGTTAGCTCTGAACCTGCCTTTAGTTTCCAGCTTCACTCTTATTTCTGTCTTTGACTTTTTCAACTAGTCACATTTAAAACATTTAGTATTTAAGGTCTTCCAGGATATAAAAACCTGTAAATGTTGTGTAAGACTGAGACACTGCTAACACGTTTCTCTCTGAAAATCTCACCTGTTTCAGTCCGAGTTTACAGCATGTTTTAAAGATAAATCTGTCCAAATAAACTCCTGTGACGCCTGCAGAGTTTTCAGTGAACCCTTTGAGGTTGAAATGCAGTTGTTGCTTTACTGCCGCTGGGATTAAACAACAAATTTACAACCAATTCTCTCCAGTCTATCCTGTGAGTATCTTGGCACACCGAGTAAAATGACCAGAAATGTAAACATGCAATAAAACTTGTGTAATCAAAACATTCTTTAAATAATCATAATGTATCCAGTAACAGTTCTTACTGTCCTGCATGGTATTTATGTTTCTCTTCTTGATCTGAATGTAGAGACAGATGACAAAAATATATTTTTTTTTCCTGCAGCTGTTCATAAAAACAGAATCCTGCATTCAAACTGCTTCACTCTTATTCTTTAGTCAAGGCTCAAAGTATGAGCGCTGAACGTGTGATCACTTGTTAGCAGGTGATCTCACAACTATACGCTTTCGATTGGTGAGGTCATGCATTAAAGGAGAAAGCAGCACAGCATCCATACTGCTCTGAGAAAATGTAAAGAGTAGGAAAAGAATATGATGCAAGTTAAGTTCCAGAAAGCTCAGTTTTAAATTCCCAGAAGACACATGCTGTGTAAGTGAAGCTACTGCAACAAGCTGCTTCTGTATAAATGATGCATCAGTCCAAAAACACTCACAGATATAAGCTAAACAAAATAACTAGTCAGAGGCAGCAGAAGTGTGAGATGGACACAGCTCTAGATGCTGTAAGAGTGAAGCTTCAAGATTAAACAAACACTTTCACTCAATTCAGAATCAGCAGTTTCTCACCTGAATGTTTTCAGAGTATGAGAGGAAAATAAAGCTCACACATGCTAACTCCACAAACAGATTCAACCTGAAGCCTTTTTTCTTTCAATGCACCAGAGCTGACAGCTACGCTCCCCCACGCTTTAAATCCATCACTTCAGCACTTCACTTTGTCAGTTATATGAGGTGTGGAAATGAGGTGCATGAATGCATTTACCCGGGCCACGTCGGGGTTTTCTGCCACCATGAACATGAAGCTCAGGTTCACAAGGTCGGTGCCACTGCAGATGCAGATAATGCATCCCTCCAAATCTGCCTCCGTCTTCCCGATGGCCTCGAACGATGACAAGATCTTTGGGTCCTGTGGAATTCAGATCAAAGAAACAAATTCAATTTCTAATCAAAGATGAGAAACAGGACGAAAAAGAGGAAAATAAAACTGAATTTGTGCTTTTGATTGATTTGTTTCTACTATGGTTTTGTTTCCAGCATTCATTACTCCTCAGTCTGTATGCTGCTTCTGCCCCGCCCACACTCACCTGTTCCAGGTTCTTCTTGTTGATAAACAACTTAAGGTGCATTACTGCCTCCTTCTAGACTGGAGTATGGACCAGATGATAAAATTCTACTATATTCTTTCCAAATTACCCGTTTGTCTTAAGAACCTTAAAATCACAGGTAAAATTATATTCCCAGAGGCTCTTTGAAGCAATTCCATTATCTCTAACTTACTTTTATTTTTATCAACATTTCTAATTAATATCTCTCTTTCATGTGTATATTTATTGCATTCCAAGATAATTTTTGTTCTTCATATTTTGCGCTTCCTACAAAACTTTCTGACATTATGATTATGATTAGGATGCAATGTCCTGCTGATTTCAGTCTGTTTTTCCACTCAGAAAAGTTCTATAATCAATGCAGAAAAGGGGTTCAAGTGCAGCCATTCTCAATGTATTTAGGAATGATTTCTGTTTAAGACGTCTGTCAGCATCACAAACAACAAAGAAACAAAAAGATCATTGTAATGTATACAGAGGTTTTACAGTGTCTCCTGTAACACTCTTAGTAGCTTGATGAGTTTGCATCCTAATTAGAAGCCAGAGAGCCCACATAGGTCTCTAATAATAGCTTTCATAATTCATAAAGTTGGCATTGAGTCAAATCTTACATTACAGCGTGTCACTGTCAAAGCTGCAGTGTATGCATCAATATTTAATGCACAGAGAAACCCTGCAGGTCTGTGTTTGTGTGCTGCTGGGTCAATTTCTGCTAAAAAAAGAGTCCTGATCGGCTTCAGGTTCCAGTAAAAATAAACAATATTGATCTCTGTCAGTTTAACTTGCCTATTTCAGGATTGGTTTCCTATTTCAGGGTGTGTTTCTGACAGAGCCAGAGTGTCTCGTACCTGTGAGCTGTCCATCTTTAACCCACAGACAGCTTATTAATAAAGAAACAAAATCTTTCATGATACAGCTGTGGGTTAAACCACAGCTGCAAAAAAATGGTTTCAAACAGAACCTGCAGCTTGAGTTGGATAAATATTTCACATTTATGGTGTGCAGGTGCCCCTGTGAATTTGGTATTTGAGAAAGAAGCCCAGCAGTTACTAAAATATACTACTGCGTCTAATTTCAGGTTGAACAATGTGCCTGACATGGCAGTCTCACTACAAGTCTCACAGCGTGATCGGACGTGTGTGGTGTGAGCTGAAGGTGTGAAGTTTGTCAAAGCAGATGTAAGGAGATCGACTTTCCAAAGGTCTCACCTTCGGGACGGCACCGACACGAATACTGTTGATGAGGGAACACTCGAGAACCTGGCCCTCCTGGAGGAGACAGGAGCAGGTAGAAAGACAGAGAAAAGAGGCAGAGCAAGTGAGAAGGCTTATATTAGTGAGTGGAAACACGTTCACAGAACAAAATGTGTTTTAGCTCTGTGGAAACCCAGGAGCATCACCACACACTCCTGACTAGTATTAACACAGCTTATAAATACCACTACCTGCTATTTAGGATTTTGTGCTCTGAGAATGCTATCATTTAATCTCCTAACTATGTTAAAATGAATATAAATAACTTTCAAAGTTAATATGAACAATAACACAGCAGAATACTGTTACGTTGGCTGTTTTAAGCTTTTTCGTTGTCACCATTTAAAATTAAATATCTATTGCACGCCTCCATTTAAAACATGTAAGCTAGATGCAAATATGTCCAGTGTGTGATTCTCCTCTCTGTGGGATCAGACAGGATTTGTAGTTGCAAGAAAATCATTAATTAAATGAAATATGAGAGAACAATTCTTAAATATGTAGCTGGGTGTAAAAATGCATTTGCAACATGTGCAAAAGAGGAGTGACTGTGTGTGTGTGTGTCTCTTAGGTCTTTATTTATGAATAAGTTGTGAAAAAATGAGTCGCAGCGCCTCACTGGGAGGTTTTTGCCGCGGTGTAGGAGACTTGTGTTTCTGAATGGTGAAGCCGTCACATTCAGCTACATGGCTTGGCTCAGGGATGACTTTGCAAAACAAAAACAGGCTGCCTCCCAATTCTTCATGTGGTGATGTTATCCAGCAGGACCACAGCAGACGTTGTGCCACAAATTACACACAATTTGACACAGCTATTTATGAACATGTCTGTCACTGTCTGCACCTTGTCAACCTGAGGAATAATCACAGCCGAGTTGTTCTGAATTCATCTGCTGATCTGAGTTTCTTCTCATGAATGAAAGCACCTCTTAGTCAATTCACACAAGTTATGCAACATTTGAACCTGACACATGCAACCCTTACACAGAAACAGGCCTTTTCTGTATTTGTTTTATTATTTCTTCCAAGAACACAACAAAGTTTGTGTCATAAATGTTCAATTATTATATTTTTGACTATTAAATAAACACCCTTGCTTTCTTAGAGAATCTGCATTCAGACAACAGAACGCAGAAGAGGTGAAGAAGTGGAGATTGTACCTTTCCCTCACTCTTCCATGTGATGAAAAAGCCGTACTCGTCCACCTTCATCTGACAGTTGGGCTCAAAGATGTATGGGTCCTGCAGAGGACAAAATTAATCTTTTGTAAGAGAGGAGGCTTCATCCATCACAGAGTTTCAATGGCCATGGCCTCGCATTACACAACCTGCAAAGATTACTCAATCAGACAGGTAGATGAAGCTCTAATACATTTGAAAAGACGTTTGAAGACACACACAGGTGGAAGCTTGCACACACAGTCATGCCCAAATATATTCTGTTGTGTGCAGCAGAGATGAAACATATTACCCAAGTAAAAAAAGATTTATGTGACTGTCATTATAGGAGACTGAACATAAACAAGAAATATCCATCTATGGGGTCAAAAAGATCCTCAGCCCTGCTACTGTGATCCTGCAGCACATATAGGCCACATATAGGTTTGCAATAGGTAAGCTGAAAGGTTAAGGATAGTAAAAAACTATCTACCCTGACTCACCTTAATTAATTTATTTTATTGGTTTCTCCTACATTTGGTTTCCTGGATTCTGAGATATTTGCAACTAAATGAAAATGTTTTATTCCATTTATCACATATCTCAGATATAAGAGGTAAAAATAGAAAAGCAAATGGCTGTTAGGTCACTCTAAATCTAAGATTAGAAACAGAGAACAGAGTGATGCACTGGTGCACACACACACACACACACACACACACACACACACACTGCAACATAGTTTATTATTTTAGGATGTTGCTGCCATGAGACACAGCAGCAAACAGGACGAGGTTGGATTGTTTTTGTCTTGGGCCTGACATCTAAAACCACCATAAAAACAAAGAAAACAACCCTTTTTTTCCCATTTAGGACACAATGAGCCTTCTGTGAGTGGAGCTGAAAGCTCGATTCTCTTTCATCTGAATCAAGACTGACAGCAGCTTAATTTCAGAGTGGTCAGCGCTGTGAGGGAGAGATGGGCTAAAATAAGCTCTGCTTATTAACAACCACCAGGAGGCTACTGGCGTACTACCACAAAGCTAACTGTTAGGAAGCTACAGCTAAAAAAGGGGGGTTTCTAAACACCATCGTGTGTCACTTTGCAGACATAATATGATGTTTTGTTTTTCTCCTCATCTTTCCTTGTGTGGT
>JARVGW010000086.1:5924252-5938686 GCA_031762495.1 Anablepsoides rubrolineatus | reverse complement strand
TCCTATGTTTGTTATGTTCTGTCTTTTTCTGAATGGGTGTTCTGAAATGTAATTTCATTGTGCTCTGTACGATGACATTAAAGGCCTTATCTTAAAGGAGAAAGCTCACTGTTTTAGCTCTGAATGGATGGAGATCTATTTCTACCTGAACACTCCTCTCCTTCGTGCCAAATTAGGTGTTTGTAAATCTAGTCTCACTTCAAAACCTACATCAATATTTGAACCTGAAAATAGTATAACACCACCTTCTGTTGCTTATCCACAGTCAGGTCACGGAGGCAACAGGGTCCAGGAGAGAAACTCAGACATCACTCTTCTCAAGCCAGAGAGGGCCCTGCAGTGGGACATCCATCTAAAGGGAGGCATCCTAATCAGATGCCCAAACCACCTCAACTGACTCCTTTTGATGCAGAGGAGCAGCAGCTCTACTCTGATGTTGGAGCTCCTCACCCTGTCTCTAAGGCTGAGTCTGGCCACTGTATGATGGAAGCTTGTTTCAGCCGCTTGTATCTCGTTATTTTGGTTATGATAAACGCCTCATGACCATGGTTGTAATGTAGACAGACCAGTAAATTGAGAGCTTTGCCTTGCAACTTAACTCTTTCTTCACCATGACTGACTGACAACATGGCTGTCATTACTGAGGATAAAGCTCAAATACGTTCATCCATCTCCTGCTTCATCCTACCATCACTCGTTCACAAATGCTTATACTTTGGTCTTTGCTCACTAACCCTTTAAATCTTTTCATTTTATTTGATCATTTTAGTCATTTTATTTAATTTTACCCTGAACTGATAACTGATCCAGCCCGTTACCCTGACAGGGTGAGCCTTGACAACAAACGTTAAAGTGCCCTGCAGTTCTCTCTCTTCTTTTAGCAGCTGTCAATATGAAGCTGCTTAGTCCCCCTGGAAACCAAACGTCAGCCAGATCTTGAGTGATTGATTTCCAATAAGTGAGATAATGAAAGGAGCGCACACAGAGGAAGTCCTTTGGCTCTTAGCATGATAAGTTAGGTTGGATCTCTTTAACCCGTGGCTTCCATGGCTCAGGACTGTCAAAGAGGGAAAACTCATTGGAGGTGTCTCACTGAAAGACAAACACGCTGTAATTACAGCTAATCTATAGCTCATTCAAAGCCTTTCTTCTGCTGCAAAGCAGGTTTTCTTTTTGAAAAGCAAGCAACACAATCTTCATTCAAGCTGACAAACAAAAATCTAACATTTTTATTTCTTATTTTATTTACTTGTTCCTGCTGGAGACTGTGTGAGTTTAAATCAATGTTGAAGAAAGACTGCAACCTTGAAGAATATATATTTTAATTGAGCATGGTCATTATTACCTCATGTTGAACAGGAACAGATGCCATGTTCTGTTACTGTTTCCCTGTGAAACCCCAAATAGAGCTGAAAGCGCACACATACCTGCTTCTACCATCTGTCACTCTGTAGGGATTCAGTCAGTTCACAATGTTTTGTGGAAAAATAAAAATCCATGCTGTTTAAAATATCGGCTTGTTCCTGCTGAAGAGTACGTCTGTCACTTTAAAATCGATGTTGAATGAACCCTGCAGTCTTGACAAGATTTAACCTTTCTATAATAGCCTATATTTCAGAATAAATTACAGATTTAAATTTGTTATTATAGTATAAAATATGATTGTCTAGTAAAGCATACAGTTTTTAGTTACTACCAAAAACTATTTTGATTCAGGCCAAAGCAACCCCGTCCTGCCCCAGCTTGGCTCTAAATTCACAGCAGCAACATGCTGAAGACTTCCCACAGAAGCTTGGTGGCCCAGTTTAGTTGCTCTCTTTGACATGTTTTTGGATGTAATATTGTTTTTTCTGTGGCTGAAAAAATAAAAAGAACTGAAGGGATTTCCTGGTGTGTGTGTGTGTGTGGGGGGGGGGGGGTAAGTGTGTGTGTCTTTCTGCATTTAGCTGACACACTTTATGCATCAGATGCCCTACCTAAGTGTCCTAATTATAAAGTACACACAAATATTTACAGATCATGTGCATGAAATTAATTAACATTTGGAAGTAGTGCAACCCTAAAAATTTAATGATTTTAATTTTAAAATGTTGTAGGTATAATAGATTCAGTAGATATAATTTTTGGTGTAAAGTTTACAGCATAAATCTATATTTTGTGATGTGGTCTTTTCTAAATATTCCACACAGTGAACAACTCAAATTTCATTAGAACATTGTTTATTTCTGTAATTCACATGTACAAAGTGTCCTCTTTATATTTCTGATCAAAGCTTTTTTTCCTAAAGGACTGATGTCTGCCTGTTTCAGGGAGAAATCACAAAACCCACAGTTAAACTACGTATTACTACTTAGGTGTGTTGTTTTTGGTGAAAATTAGCACAGAAAAAGAGAGGCAAAAAAACAGTTTTTTGGCAACACTGGCTGGGAGACGGTCCTGTGACCTTCATGCTGACAGGCAACAGCTCTAACTGCTTCGCCTCTATGCCACCCGAATAAGAACATGAAAATACAAAAACGTAAAAACTGCCAGGCTAAACAAGAATCAGAAAACTGATGCAAGAAGAATCAATGAGGTGAAGGATTCAAATAGAGCTGAAGCCAAAAATACACAGAGAGACTGCAACACAGGCTTGACCTTCATCATCTCTCCTAGGATCATAAACCAAAGAGGGTCTGTTGTTGCTGATCAATTACAGTATTGACCACAGTAGAAAAGACTCATATTTACCTCATCAAACCTGTCAAAGGAGGCACCTTCCTGCATGAACTCAGGCAGATGCTTCTGCCAGTTGAACTCATAGGATTTTGTCATGGCTGCTCACAGACCTGCACAAAAAAAGTTAAAAAGATCAAATTAAATATTAAAAAGGATCAGCAGCACGTATTGTAGATGATTAAAAACACTCTCATGTGAAGCAGAATTGTCACACACTGATTAGTTATTGGGTTATTTTGGATGCTAATGCATCATGTAGGGTTTGTTTTTATTATTTTAAAGCCATGTTTCTTTTTTGTCTGCCTTGGAATGAATGATCATGATCCTGGCTTTCAGTTCAGAGATTATAGTTTCTGTTCAGGTTCATGAAAACAGAAGACTGGCAGAATGACTAAAATAAAATGAAATAATTTATAACACATATTATGCTTTCTATACTGTAGGTTTTCACACAGACTGCAAACCAGAAATGTTTGGAGGCGTAATGGACAACTGGCCATCAAAATATCAACAACTATTTCCACCATGATCCTGACTGTCAACAGAGACGATGTTTAGTTTGTTGAATCCCGCTTCTTCCCATCTTTTATTAATCCTTACGCTGTTTTCATGTTGACACTGTGGTTATATTGAAGTACATGCTATATTGATCTCAACATATTTAGGAGCTTCATCTACCAAAGCTGTGAAGAAAACCCAGCTGTGAAGCACATGTGTGGACATCAACCTGACCAGCTGGTCCACAGCTTCCCCTGAACATCTCCTGTGTTTTTTGAGTGAAACGACTTTATAATGACAGCAGTTTAGTTAACAGTTATTGACAATCCAACAGAAGGCCAGCTGAAGCTGTACTATGGCCCAGCTAACAGTTATATGTGGGGCCCAGGAGGGTTATAAATGAACTGAAAATTGCCCTTATAAAGGTTTGTTCACAGTCTCTTTATTGTTCTTGGGTAAACTGCCCGCCTCAGCTCACTTATATTGTTGACCCTGGTGAGCTACAGATAAAATGCTAATTTTAGGTTCATGCCTATTTAATAAACAAGTATAACCAATAAGGTAATTAACAGGGCCAGTTAAGGCCAAAATACGTTCATAAAAACAGAAACATCAATGTCCTGCATAAAACTGAGTAATTAATTGTATCAGATTTTTTTTTTGCACTTGAAATCATCTCGATGTACTGTAACATAAGGCTGGACAATAATCCAACATCAACATAAATTGTGATCAATAAAATAGACACATGATCAATATCAATAAGAAATTTGTCAAATTGAATGTTGATAATTTCACTGAACTCCAATCCAAAATCACAAAGCATTCTGGGGGATGTAGGCAGAGAAAAGGCTTTAGTCACTCCACCTCTCACGGCCCAGCTAAGCTAGGTTGGTGTCTGTCTGTCTGTCTGTCTGTCTGTCTGTCTGTCTGTCTGTCTGTCTGTCTGTCTGTCTGTCTGTCACTCCCTCACTCACTCAACAACCTCTTAAGTAACATGTAGCAGTAGCAGTTTCATGTTTTGTCACCGTGCCTCATAACTGCTTAAACATAAAAAAAAGTATAACGTGGAGCAGTGGTTCGCAATTCCAGTCCTCAAGGACCACTATCCTGCATGTTTTAGTTGTTTCCCTTTCTTTAGCAGGTCTTTAAGTTCTGCAGAACCATGTCAATTAGTCATTCATTTAAATCAGGTTTGCCAAAGCAGGGAAACATCTAAAACATGCAGGCAAGTGGTCCTTGAGGACTGGAATTGAGAACCACTGACGTGGAGTGAAAGAAGAAAATGAGTGCAACAGCTCAAGAGGAAACGATGGATAAAAGAGTAAAGGTCATGTCACCAGTTTGGCAGCATTTATCAGCCTTTTTTTTCTCCTGATCCTTATTTTAAATTTGTCAAACAAAAAGAAATAGTCAGTAATTATCCATATCAACAGATATGAAACACTCTTAAACCATATAACCCAGCCTTCAGTGTGTCAGACCAAACTGTGAGGGAGAAGTACATTTGTATAGAGGGAGAGCTCAGCTGGTTGAGAGGTCTTGTCTCCACCACTCTGGATATTTTTCTTCATATCAAAACACAGAGAAAAAAAAGCATCCATAAATTTCCCAAGGCATTGTAGATCAGCATTGTTATCCTGTTTACAATTTTTTTTTCAGTTATTACATATTTCAGCTCATGATCAAAGCTTAATGATGACAGGACCAGAATAAAGCAGGATAGACCTTCAAAACACTGTTGAAAGGTTCCACTGTGGTGTTTGGATTGTTGAGGCAGAAAAGTTTTGTTTTTACAAATTGGAGTGGTAGTACAGATGGTGTCTCAGTCATTATGGTAGTACTGTGATGTTTGACTGAATTTTGGTTAGCGTGTCTTTGACTGTAGAGCTCCAGAGGACAGATTTTCTAATGGACATAAAAACAGCTGGCCCAGATTACTACATTAATAAACAGTTAATCAGTACAAAGTGCTTTTTAAATGCGTCTGCCTGTTTGATTCGAGATCTGTGTGTCTCATAACCCTGCACATAAAACAAAGACTGTTGTCAATAAGGTTAACAAAGAAAGAGAAAGTACAAAAATGATAATACAACAAATAAGAGTTACACGGAAATGGTAAAAAAGAAAGGTAAAGTGTTAAAACATGTTCTCTCACCTATCCTGAGGATTTTTGTAAGTACAAAATAATCCTGATTGTTGGCATGTCAACATTAAATTAAGTTTTCGTCTCAGACTAATAATCATAAAGAATAAGTTTAATACCAACAAACAACAGATTGGTCTGATGAAAAAGTGTGCAAAGTGTAAAGTCTATTTGTAAGCACTGGACTTAAACAAAACACAAGTTTAATTCATCATTGAATACCACTTTTTATACAGTTACTGGTTCCCATTTGTTTGTTCTCAATTGAAATTTTAGATGCAGCTGAAAAAAATACAACCAACATGTTTTGTTGCTTTTTGTCGTCTTAATTTTTAAAAAATCCTTTACCTGACAACTCTCTCACTGCAGTAGCATCTAAATATCTGCATATGCTTGATTTAATGGGTGGAATAATTTTCATTTTCAAATTTTGGCAGATATTTGGAAAAGTACAAAGTAAATAAATATATTTGATATCATACTTGATAATAATAATGTTTTTAATGGCCCATGCTTGATAAAAGTAAGATGTGTTCAATGGGAAAGTGACATGAGATAGAACAGTGATGGGCAGAGAAAGCCAAACAGCTGTGTGTGACAGAAGCTGACTGGGGAGGGAGTGGGGGTAAAGGAGCAGTGGGGGAGGATGTCTGCCTTTGATGTGGGGAACACATATTAGAGACAACATCAACAGAGGTTATAGAGAACTACCTGCTGGGTGAGCTACAGTTCATGACAAACACACCTGAAACAAGGTTAATGAAACGTCTGAAAGCTGTCGGGATGAAAACGGAATAATTCAGAGGTACTGAACAACTCATCAGCAGCTGTTCAGAGTTGATCTTCCACCTTCATACAGGTTCAACAAAACATGTTTAACACAAATAGTACATCCACTGAAAAAGCAGAAAATCAACCTGGTAACTAAATAGGTACATGTACACAAAATGCCTGTTCTTCATTATTTATCAATGTTACACGAAATCACGAAGAAATCTTGTGCATTCAAAAATATAATATATGATTTTACCAAAAAACTTTAGATCCTAAATTTGATCAAACTGGGTTGCGCTGTCCCGTCTCATATTAGCCTAGATCTCCTCACTCAACAGCCTGCATTAGATAAAGTTTTACTCAGTGGGATCAAAATCTGTCCAATGGCACTGCAGCGACCCAGGTTCTGTCAGGCCACGCTGGACTGCACGCTGGGCCTCTCAGTTCCTGGTGTGTGCACGTGAGGAGCCAAGGGAAGCTAGAGGGAGTCGGTGAGGTCCGAGCCCCCTGTCCAACCCCTGACAATGAGATAATTACGACAGATAGGAGCCTCGAGAGGAACACTGTTCCTAGCTTCCTCGTCTAAAATTGCAGCTAGGGTAACACCCAGCGGTCCCACACCTCATAAACTAAAATTAGGTTATAGCTACATCAGTCAGCCAGTGGTGGAGGGGTTGACTGGGGACACACTCAAATGGACACTAGTGACAACTGAAAGAGAGGGAAGCTTGTTATAAAAACAAAGCTCTGCTGTAAATCTAAATTTACAACAAGAATCACTTTTTACCTCTGGTGTTAAAAATAATCAAGTGAGACTGAGGACACTGAGGTGGAAACATCCATCAATTCATTTTCTTTACCCACTTCTCCTTTCTGGGTCACAGGTCCCTATCTCCAGCAGTCCCTGTGCAAGTGGAGGGGGACACCCTGGACAGGTATCAAATCCATCACAGGGACACATAAAGACAAATGAGATAACCATTCACACTGTCACCAAGAGAAACTGCCATTTATTTGATTTGATTACAGTAGATCACTTTGCAAGAGAAAATGCAAGAGAATTGGCCACAACTATTTGACCTGCCAACAACTGAATGTAAACCTAAGCAAACTAACAGTAAGGTCAAGGGTCGTAGTAGAAGCTTTGTGTCATAATTTTATGTTCTTTTGTTTTTTTTAAATGTTTATCCACATGTGATTAGCTCTGTTTAGCCCATGCCAGGACTATTCAACTGGTGGCCCATGGGTGACTTCAATCCGCCCTCTGTTCTCTGGATATCTGGCCCCTGCTTTGAGTAACTCTGGCCCCTTGAGCAATTTAGTAGAATAGCCCTGAGCTATGCCATCTGGCAAAGAGCAAAAGGAAGGAACAAGTAAAGACTTCACAGAGAACAAACAATTATAAAATGTTACTTAGGGCTGAACTCATGCGGTTTTATTAGAATTCCATGTTGCAGGCATGTTTTTAGGCTGTGGGATCAATCAGGGGTGCTTAGAGAAAACTTAGATAAATGAAGAACTTAGAAATGTTTCAACAAAAAGGCTGCATCCAAACCAGAACCATTCTTTCTGTGAGGCAACAGTCTGAGCCACCCTACCATCGTAGCGCCCCTCATGAACACAAGCAGGGGCGGACTGGGGAGAAAAAGTGGCCCGGGAGTTCCTGACAGTCTGGCCCACTTTTAACTGCCGGGTTTAAGTTAATCAGACTTGAACATGAATTTGTTCAAAATAATAACATTTGCAAAGCAAGCATTTGTTTGAGACCTACATACAGTGAAGCTAAAGTGCATGTCTTTGGTCTGTGAGTGGAAACTGGAGTACTAGGAAAAATTCATGCAGAGGGAGAACATGCAAACACCACCCTGACAGGTCCCAGGTTGGGATTTGATCCAGCAACCATTTGCTGAGAAACAGCTCTACCAACTGTACCACTGTGCTGCCAAAATTTACATTTATACATATTGGTGAATATTCTCAGTCATTCTGATAAAAGAAATTAAAATACAAACAACTGGACTTCTATCCTGAGTTCTAAGCTTTATAAATGTTCATAAAAGTCTATAAAGCTTAGAACAAGCCCCACACAACAAACATGTTGAACTGACAAAGTCTTTCTTATGTCTACAGTTTCAGAATAGCAGTCCAGTTGTTTTTGTTCTTCTTCTTTGGTTTATATATGTTTGCTATAGAAAAATAATGCCTCTAACCTCATGAGAACCTGCATCCTAATGTTGAGGACATTTGTTTTATACTGGTTTTCTTTATTCAGAAGGACTATTTTAAATATATGTTTTATTTTACGTAATCTTCACAATTGGATGGAGACATGGCTAGAGACTTTAATCGCAACAAAAAATGTTGTGGTTTCACTGAAAACCAGGTTGGTGTAAACGGCCCCTAAAGTGTGTGCATTTAACAGCAAAACATTTGCCATTCAGGGTCAAAGTTGGTGGTCTTAATTGATCATAATATAACATCACTGTTACTTACTATGTACTAATCTTAATTAAAGTATTTTATTGATTTTGTCAACCAATTTTTCAAAATATAATGAATCTCTGCAAAAAAAAGGTTTTCTCTGCCACACAGTCTGTTCATAGCTGGAATATAAAAATAACAGAATTACTTCTGAGCCTGTTGTTTTGACGTCGTTGAAAAGGGTTTAGTATGAGCGTGCTGATCATTAACTGTGATTGGTGCAGATTATAACCTAGAGATGAACAACAAAAGCATTTCTGCTGGATGAAAATATGGCTTCCTGGCTGTTTTCTGCAACAGTTTCAGGTTATTCCATAATATTGATTTGATTAGTTAAAGCTAGCTCGTAAACTATAATGACAACATTTTTTCCTTCAGAGAGTGCCTGGTTTTTACCAAGCTGCTTGAAATGACTTCCTGTACTTTTCAGTGTGAAAAAACATTTTATCCATTACGTTAAATCTAATCAGGATGTGCCCTGTTTCCATGCAATCAGTGCAATGCTTTTATCATTAATTCTGTTGCTAATATTTGTCAAACACTTGAGATGATTCTTGGCTCAGCAGTTGAACTGAAACACTTTGCTTTCTCAGTTATTTTAAAACAGAAGCTGCAATAAAAATGTACATTACATTTTGTTAGTCAAACAGCAGTTTTTCAGTTTAGCAAGCTGGATGTTGGTGACTTATCAGCTGACTGGCTGACAGTGAACAGAAAGAATGGCTACAGACAATCAAAACCAATCATAAATTGGTGGGTGTCAGTTTTTTATTTAGTTCTCCCCCAACTAATAACTAAGACCCCTTAGTACTTACAGTAAACTCTGAAGCCACAGCTCACAGACAGGAGTTGGTAATTAACCCTTTTCTGGCCTTCAATTTGGAGGTGCTAAATCTTATTATTCTCATTATTCACACTCATCTACAAAGTACTCGACTTCGTGCTGGACATCCACATTTAATAAGATCAATATGACCCCTTTATCTGCAAAAAGCAACAATAAAATCCACAATAATCTGAAGTGGAAACCCTCTGCTATTTAGCTTTGCTTAGAATTGTGTTCCACAGAGGTTAAAATTATACTAGTCTGTCTCAATTGTGTGTGGCCACTGTTATTATGTTATTGTATCCTTATAATTCTACAACAGCCTAAAACCAACAAGAGTTATTGGAATTTTATATTGTCTGTACAATATTTACAGTTGATTTATTATTCACTGCATATATTTTGTATTATGGCATTCTCATAATCAGTGTTTAGCTCTTACAAATTTATACATGCTTTACAGCAAGCTCGTACTGAAACATGTTCCTAAAGCTATGTTTATTTAGGCAGTCATAGTGCTGTATGCTACGTATCACCAACCAGTGTACAAATGAAAAATGTAGGTCTCTGGTGAGCTGAGACCAACAACCATAACAGTCATTTAGTACCAGAAACAGATTATGGCCTTCTGCTGGTGGCCGGTTGTTTAATTACCATAAATTAGTTTAAATGTTAACATTTACTTTATGATAAAATCCACTTTGCATGACATGTTTTCCCATAGTTTGCTCTACACATCATTTCTACAGCACTCAGGACCTGAGAGGATTATCATAAACCTGGAGTGTTGACACTCAATAAAAGTAGTCTTTGTGTTAACGACAGAGCTGGAAGGTGTATTTATATTCCACGTGTTCTCTAAGTAAACAGTCACAGCACATCGTTGTGTAATATTGCTTGCGTCTGGTTTCATGTTGAACTTCGGTGATACAAGACCAGTGTAGAGAGAGCAAGTGTTCAATGGGTAAACAAGTGCGTATTAAGGATGGAGATCCTGTTTGCGTGTTTGCTCATGTCCACACAGCATAAGATATCGGATTTCACAGACTGTCATACCTTCTGATGTCCAACAAAGCTCAATGTATAAGCTAACGATGTGTGAGCCAGTTGTGAAGTCAGCTGGAAAAGGTAAACAGTAAAACTAATATCTGGTTTTGTCTTACTTGAAAAAAAAAACCTTAAAATCCACTTTCACTTATTTCAGCTAATCCACACTAAAAACGTATTTTGTTTAAAGTCAATCGAGGCTTCTACATTTGCTCCAGCAGTGTGACTTTCATTTGAACAATGTGCGTCTATCATATGTCTCTCTGTGTTTACCTAAGTATACACCTGTTTGGGTTGGTGTGTGTCAAACAAAGTTTGACTTCTTCGTCCACTCGTCTTACCTTGCATGTTTGATAAGTAGGCTGGACAGAGAAAACTGCAAATATTCTTAATAAATCCTAAAACTTCATCCATTCATTATGTTTTACCCGTTTCTTCCTTTCAGGTTCACAGTCGTGCGAGGGGCGGGGTACACCCTGGATAGGTCGCAAGTCCATCAGAGGAACACAAGGAGACAAATGACTCATGCTCTCACTCACACCTAGGGTCAATTTAGAGTCTAACATACATGTTTTTATTCTGTGGGAGCAAACCAAAGTACCCATGTATGCACAGAGAGAATATGCAAACTCTACTCAGAAAGGTTCCCAGCCCAGGTTCAATCTGCTAACCTTCTTGCTGAGAGGCAACAGCTCTACCAACTGAGCCACCTCTTTATATTTATAAGCCTATTTACACCCTTTGAAAACATGTTTACTTGCTTTACAAAAGGGGGATATACAGTAGACAAGAAATTTATTTTAAACCAAATTTAAGCTCATAAAAGCCTGGATAAAAACATGACAGGACTGAATCATAAAAAGTATGATTTTTAATAAGAATGATTTTTTAAAAACTGAAACAAAAATGTCCTCTTGTAAATAATTTCAAATGGGAAACACAATTTCATTTTTTTTTTTTAGAATCTACTAAATAATAAGAATAATAAATGTACAGAATCATTTTTTAAACTAAAGGAATCACTTGAATCAACTTAACTTCAAGTCATCTTTATTTATTTTACTTATTCACACCTGTTCAAAACTACTGTATCCCTAACTTGGAAAGAACATCCTGCTGAATTGCTTCTTACTAAAAAACTGTACCTAAACCTTTGTTTTAACCTGATTTGTGTTATCTGACATCATGATTAATAAATGAGGAACTACATACTTTATATTGTCATTTTTTGGACCCACACTACACGCTGGTAATTAGTCTGAACAAGTGGTTTTGTTGTGAAAAAAGTGAAATAAATAAAAATGACTATACCATTAGATGATTGTTCCACGTGTCTTTGTTTTGTATTTGAAAAATGTAGAACTGTATAGACTATTTCATGCTCACTTTAGAAACATGAAATTATTTTAACTAATACGTAACTAGGAAAATCCCATTGAGATCATGGATCTCTTTTGCAAGGGAGGCATGAGCCTGAAGACAATACATGCATGTTTTTATACTGTGGGAGGAAACTGGAGTGAATAAAGAAAACACATGCAAACACAAACAGAACATGTAAACTCCACACAGAGACCCCAGATCTGAATCATGGATCGAACCCAGGACCTTCTTGCTGTGAGGCATCAGTGCTAACCACTAGTCCATTGTGCTGCTATGTTATGAAATTAATATCACTGGGGTTTTTTCTTGAATAAGAAAATGGTCTTAAGGGAATCCATCCTACTGGGGCTCAAGCTATATAATACCTCCAGAATCCCTTTTGATGACCTCCTACAGAGGTTAACGTCAGCTTTATGAAAAGCAGAGACTATTTCTTCACTGAAAGAGGGGTTAAGAAAATGTTTTCAAACTTTTACAAAATATGATCAGCAAGAGTTCAATATCACCAACTGGCACGGCTACTTTGGTGTGAACAGCTTTCATGTAATAAATTAACATAGGAAAACAGAAAATCTAATACAGGTCACGATTTCTGAACGTGACAACTATTTTCCAAATGACTTTTGGTGACAAACCATTTGATGAGTCAAATAACAAAGAACTTCTACATTTATACATATTTACAAGTGAAAAATGTCTAAATAAAGACCAAGTTTTTTTCTGTCACAACATTTAAAGTAATAGATAAATAATGCAGGTACAATTTTTAGTCAATTATGCATCTGCTCAGCTGTATGTACCCCACAAAATTTCACAATAATTTCTCTGGGACTATCAAGAAATATTATTCCTTTGAGGGAAGGAATGTGTTTTTCCAAGCCAAATGGTCCTCTTCCATCATTCTCTTTTCCTTTTATAGTTGAAGATCTCTGTGCTCACTCGAGGCTTCTCCTTCGTAGGTTACATAATTAGCTTAAGCCTGGGCTGGAAACTGGCTGACTGATAATTTATGCACAAAGAAGCAACAGTAAGAACATTTACTGTATGATAAAATAGGGGTATGAATATAAGAAACAGTATGAGTTTCTCAGAACAAACATTTTTTTTATTCACAGTTAAAAATACTATCTGTATTTACTATATTTTTATTAAAATGAAGTGAAGTACATGTTTGGTTTATGGTGCTAATGACATCAGCAATCTTACATTAACCTGAATTTCTTAATAAAATTTACATTGATTGGTTAGCGCACAACTAGCTTAAGTGCACTAAGTCCAATATAAACAGTTCATCGTTTACACTTTTACGTCATCACAAAGAGCAGCATGGACATTCAGTTTGTCCTTTCTCAACTCAATTACCTGATTGATTTCTAATGTGAAACATGTGACTAAGAAGGAGTTACTGTTCTAGTAACATTGTTACACGTATGGAGATGTGGGTTTCCATATCTCTGTCTCACTGAAACTTCCATCCATACATCCGTCCATTTTCTGCCACTTATCCGGGGTCGGGTCGCAGGGGCAGCAGCTTAAGCAGAGAGACCCAGACTTCCTTCTCCCCAGCCACTTGGGCCAGCTCATCCCAAGGTGTTTCCAGGACAGCCGAGAAACATAGTCCCTCAAGCGTGTCCTGGGTCTTCCTCTGGGTCTCCTCCCAGTGGGACGTGCCCGGAACACCTCACACCTCACCAGGGAGGCGTCCAGGAGGCATCCTAACCAGATGCCCGAGCCACCTTAACTGGCTCCTCTCGACGTGGAGGAGCAGCGCCTCTACTCTGAGTCCCTCCCGGATGACTGAGCTTCTCACCCTATCTCTAAGGGAGAGCCCAGACACCCTGCGAAAGACATTTATTTCAGCCGCTTATATTCGCAATCTCTTCTTTCGGTCACTACCCAAAGCTCGTGACCATAGATGAGGGTTGAAACGTAGACCGACTGGTACAGCGCCCACATCACTGCAGACGCAGCACCAATCCGCCTGTCAATCTCCCACTCCATTCTTCGCTCATTCGTGAACAAGACCCCAAGATACTTAAACTCCTCCACTTGGGGCAGAACCTCCTCCCTGACCCAGAGAAGGCACCCTACCGGTTTACGGCTCAAGACCATGGTCCCGGATTTGAAAGCACTGATCCTCATCCCGGCCGCTTCACACTTGGCTGTAAACTGCTCCAGTGAGAGCTGGAGATCACGATCTGATGAAGCCAATAGGACCACATCATCCGCAAAAGCAGAGATATGATCCTAAGGTCACCAAAAAGGATCCCCTCAACATCTTGGCTGCACCTAGAAATTCTGTCCATAAAAGTTATGAACAGAATCAGTGACAAAGGCCAACCTTGGCGGAGTCCAATTCTCACCGGAAACGAGTCCGACTTACTACCGGCAATGCGGACCATGCTCTGGCACCAGTCGTACAGGAACCAAACAGCCCTTATCAATGGGCCTGGTACCCCATACTCCCGGAGTATCCCCCACAGGAGTCCCCGAGGGACACGGTCGAATGCCTTCTCCAAGTCCACAAAACACATGTAGACTGGTTGGGCGAACTCCCATGC
>JARVGW010000086.1:5900995-5922262 GCA_031762495.1 Anablepsoides rubrolineatus | reverse complement strand
GTCTTCGAAGTATTCCGCCCACCGACCCACAACGTCCCGAGTTGAGGTCAGCAGCGCACCATCCCCACCATAAATGGGTGTTGGTGGCAAACCGCTTTCCCCCCCTGAGACGCCGGATGGTGGACCAGAATCACCTCGAAGCCGTACGGAAGTCTTTTTCCATGGCCTCTTCGAACTCCTCCCACACCCGAGTTTTTGCCTCAGCGACCACCCGAGCCACAATCTGTTTGGACTCACTGAAACTTATAAACTGCAAATGTTTGTTTTTTTTTTCAATTGCAATGTATATTGCCAGAGCCTTAACACAAGTTATATGATTATCTAATCACACTGATTTTATTAAATAACGCACTGAAACTACTGTCTTACAAAATGCTAAAACTTCAGACTTTGCAAATAGAAGCTCTAATTTTCCAGCCCAGAATGGAAAGGTAGGACAATTTCAAGTATTCACAGATTAACTGGAAATAGTTAAAACACTGTATCTGACTGCATATTTATGATTTTTTTTAGGATAAAGGGGGATCCCTGAAAATGAACAAAGGGTCCAAACTTAAAATTAACCTGAGACCAGTCTCTTCTTATCTATTTTTGTGTAACAGAACAGAAAAAAATCCCATAAGGGAACAAATATGGACAAAGTTGCTATAAGACCGTTTTACTAACAGATTAATGACTGAAGTGGAGACAATATGTTACAAACATAGTCAAGAAAATATAAATGTGTAAAATACTTTAATAAAATATTGATAATTTAGTTAAAACAACCCAGCTTGCAACTATAGCTGTGAAAAAATCAATAAAAGAACATGTTTAAAAAAAGGGGATAGTGAGGAGATGATAATCAGACAATAATAAAATGTCTACTGGACCACTGGTACTGGAGAGAGAAAAACCTCTATAGTAATTTTAAATGGTGGTCATGAAGAATAAAATGACAAATAACATGTCACTCACTGGAAGAAACAGTAAAGATCTTACTATAATATTTGTTTATTGAGCAGAAGCAGTCAACCCTGAGGAGGCATAGTGGGAATTGTGTTTGTGAGGAAGACACAAACACAATTTAACTCCAGGCTTAGTCTAATCTTAGAATTAATGGATACAAATTTTGCTCTAGATAGTGAAGGGAGAGGTAGGGCAAACTGATGAAGTGTGTTCATTTCTGGATGGAGTTAGGTAACTGGCCTTTGCAAAGGGATGCCTGCAGAGTGAAAATACCAAAATATTTCAAAATGACTACGTTACATCATACAGGCAGAGCTATGCTCTTCTGTGTACTGCTGTGCTATGACATTCTCATTTAGACCGGATTAGGAGGTCAAAGGTTTGTTTTACCCGGTTACACATGCACCGCTGAAGGCTCTTAAAGACCAGGTGTACCCAAATATGGGCAAAACAATTATATATACACAATGCTGGGTTAGCTAGAAGTGTGATTTATCTTATGCTTCTTGAACTCCTTAGGGAGCAGGAAAGCTTATTTGTCCTAACCCTAACCTTCTACCGAATTGCACCATATGGAGCCAGAGACAGTACTTTCAGGGGATCAAAATGCTCGAAATTATTGAAAACCAAGGATGAGGGAGAGCTGTGCCACATATAACATGTTTGACTTGGATGTAGAACCCCAACCAGTCTCTTGTTTATCCACAAAGATTTCAGAGACTGAGAAAATTAGTAACACCAAGAAGGGCTTAGGTTTGATCTGGACGGTAGGACACCAAAAGGGGAGAGTGGAGGAGGCTCAAAATTACAGGAGTTTTCCCATTGCCCAAATAAGTACCTATCAAAAGAACATGTGTGCCCTGTTGAGCTGAGGATAAGGCAGCCAGCGGAAAGGAGCAGTGGAAATAGAACATGTCCATATAGAGAGGAGAGCAGTGGAGAGAGGGAGCAAGAAGGGCCAGGGGTTAAATGCTTCCCCAAAATGTGAGCTTTCCACTGGTGTAAACCAAGTAAAAAGAGTCCCTGGACTCCTACTGACTGACACCCTTAGGGTCTACTCTGAGCATGATTGAGCAAGGCAGCTGCAATGTTACCAGCTTTCCATGTTTATGTATGTTTGAAAGACTAATGATGACTGACATTGGATTTTTATGAGGCTTTACAGCCTCAGTCAATGTTACTTGTTCCCTGGCAGAGAAAGTGATGTTTTGAGTACTTGGCAAACAGAAAAAAAGAAAGGCAAAAGACTGGGAGAGGAAGACCTGTCCTGACAAACAAAACAGTCCACAGATGTCGCGCTCCTCTCTGATGCCCCTGGTCTCCATAGCAACCCTGCTGGCCAGTGGCCTCTAGTTCGCCTGGCTGCAGCATCATGAAGACGTACTCTCAAATTAATCCTCCAAATGGGATCCCAGTGTGTATTTATAGTAACACAGAGACTCACGGGGACCCACCCAGTCCCATCATCCCCTAAGGCATTACCAAAGAACATACGTCCCTAAATAAGGGCCAACAACCCCCATCATTAAAAGCCCACAAACACACACTCACACACACACTATTAAAAACAGATCCACCAACTCCCTTGGTTCTAGTAAACAAGCCCTGTAATTGGCAATAACAGATAGCAGGAATTATACATTAAAGCTGGTTTGTGCTGATGTTTCCCTGAGTGCATGCAAGAGCACTGGCTGAAATGTCTGTTTAATATTAACAGATACAAGCAGCTGAACACGTCTCTCAATTATGAAAAGCAACATCACAAATATGGTATACATAGTACCTTGTATATATTTCAACAGTTAGAGTCAACAATACTTAAAGGAAAGAGATTTATTTTCCAAATTACTAAATAAACTAGAATAAAGGGTAAATTATATTTTTAGATGCATCATCTTTAGGGACGGGTATTATTAATATTTTATCAATAGTACTCTTACTACTTTGTTGTTACATGCTTTAATAAACTCTGCAGATTGACTTAATGTTTTTTCCATGCACATTAACCAGAAATTCAGCTTTTTTTAAAAACAAAAAAGGTGACACCAATTTGCAGCTCAAGCCAGACAGTGAGCTAATGATTACATAAAAAAGGACTGAAATACACTTGAAGCCTCTATAATGGATGTGGGAGGTGAATCTGAGTGTACTTACCAGGTGTCAGAGGGTCAGAATACTGAGGGGAGGGGAGATGCTGGAGGATAACACTGGTCTGCTCTGAAAAGAAACAGAAAAAAAGAGCCTGTGTGAAGTGTAATTTGCAGGCTTGTGATGTGCTAACTTTATTAAGCTTCATATTATACACTTACAGTAATATTGCATTTGCTTGTGATGCCCTCAGGGGAGACACTGACACACAAACACACACACGAACACACCAGGGTCTAATCACTCACTTGCAGTAATTCTCCTCATCCTATTTGGCCAGAGCAGAATTTTAATCATTCCTCTGGCTTCTGCTAAATAAACTTTTAATGGGAAGCTCAAGCTCCTTCTCCTTAAGAAAGGCAGCCTTCGTCAAAGCGAGTGCTGGAAATGAGCTGGCAAATTAGACAAACTGCGCCAACCTCCGCATCCGCTTTGATGAAGCCTTTGAGCGACAGGTATGAGAGTGAGATTTAGAGACAGTCAGCTAGGAGCATGAAACGTAAATGTGAAGCAAAGAGCGGGTCAAAAGGACAAGCAGAGGCGTAGCATGAAGGCAAAACTGGAACGACAAAAAGGCAAATAATTCTGCTCTGAACAAGACATCCAATTTCCTTATGTCTGCACCAAAGACAAGACAAATTCTTTAATATTTCCTGCACTTTGTGGAGATTCTGCGAGTCTTCCCTCTTCACCTCATTGTAAAAGCTCTTGCCCAGAACAGAACAGGAACAGGGCAGTAACAGTTTCTTTATACAATCACTTCACAGGATAAACTTTGTCAGATAAGTGTAGACAGAGCAGGAAAGCTTTTCACAGCAGAGTGAAGAAAAGATCCTATGCTCCAGCTTTTTGTTATGTCTAGGGTTATCAATTAATTTTCCCTCTTGAATTTCTTTGGAAAGCCCAAAAAATTATATGATTTCGTTTGTGCTCTCTGTTCTGTTCAGAGCAGTTCTTTAACATCAATAAAATGGATTCATTGACTGCTTTGAAAGAACGATTCTAACAACAAAACTACAGCATGGACTTAGTGTCAGTAATAACTGGGCTTACATTAGAATCTGCAACAAATTCTGCCGATAAATTGCTTCTTTAAAGCTCTCATATTTATTACCTTCCTTTCTTTCAGGACTCGTGACCACAAACATAGCCGTTATTATCGATGGTTACATGTCTGAATTTAATCTAGTTTTTGGCTATATTTATCACCAACCGCTAAAGACGTGTCTTTGTCTGAAATTCAGCAAAATATCATATTTGAATCACAAATCAGTGCATATACATTACAGATGATTAACCCAATTTAAGATGGGCAGTTTTGGGCACTACAGCTAATCATCTTTAGAAATTACTGAAATGACAGTAAACAAGTCTGTGTGGGTTTTCTTTTTAGATGAGCTAACATTTAACATAATAGTAGCTGAGAGTCATTCATAACATATACGCCAAGCACGTCACCTCTGATTGAGTCAACCTTGTTTGTTAGCAAAGTATCTCATGGACCATTTAAGAGATATTATTGAACCTCTACATTTGATTATTTTTTGGAATGAACTCCATTCAAGATAAAAAGCATAAAACTTCTCAAAGTCTGGTGTAACACGTACAAAGCTCCTTGCTTTCTAATTCACTCATAAGTCAATTTCTAATTCTAATATAATCTTTTCTGTTTATGCAACATATTTAACCATAAAAACTATGCAAATGTAAGACTGACAGCAGCCCTTCAGCTGAGAAGAATAGTAATGTGAGTCATAAAACCATCTCATGTGTATTATACAATAACCTCCCTACACAGATACACACACAGAATAATCATAGTCTATTTTGTGATCAAGTCTGAGATTGGTGTGAACAGAATATAAAATCTGGGGTGACATTTTTTGCCATATCCTCAATCTGTGAGTAACTCATTTAAAACAAAAATAAAATACATTCTGGTGTTAGTCTACTGAACATATGATAAAAAGGGGATAAGCAAAAATAGTGACTTAGTGAGTAATAATGCATCTTCATAGTAATCAAAATGTACTTTATTCATGGTTGCAACATCCATAAAGTCATCTCTCTCTCTCCTTTTCCTCTTCATGTGGATGGGTCTTTCCCACAGTTTATGTGGATCAAATATTCTACATGTCAAGTGGGCCAGCTGGATGAGAGCTGTTCACAGGCCACTTTAACCAGTGAAGAGGATGGATGGGTGCCCTCTGCACCAAAAAAGGAAAGTCATGTCATATATGTAAACGTTGCACAAAACTACAATTAGCCTTCCTGCTGCCTTTGGGTCAAAATGATCCATGAGGCCTCAGTGTGAAGACTGGGGCCTTGTGGGTCAATTCAACAATCCAGGGGGCTAAATCTTTTATGAGTAACCTTTAAGCTGAAATTTTAAAATATTGAGCAGTGTTACTGATTAAGTGACAGCTGCTCAAAGGAATTAAACTTTAACTTGTGGCTTTAAAACCCAAGGAGAGCAGCAGCCAGAAGACAAATTTAAAACGAAAGCCTCACAATCTAATCATTGACGTCACAGAGGCTACATCTATCTTATATAACATGGGCTACGACTGATGCTCAGAGGTGAAACCAAGGAAACTCTGTCAAGTGTCATGGCTGGAACAGATCAGTGATGAATAAACAGCGTTGAACAAAAAGATGGATCTATTTAGCTTGCTGACAGAATCTGTCCCCATTCTAACTCTGTGTGGGTGTTTTACAAATACATGTGTATTTATAGAAGGTGCTATTCCAGGTAACATCCAGCAGCTCGGTAATAATTTCTTTGATTAGGGCAACAGGTAAGAGGCTGTTAATCTCCCCCCTGCCTCTCAGGATTTAGATGGTGCAAACAGTGGCAGGTCCCCCATCATCACTCAACGAACGACAGCTCAGGAGGGGAAATACGTAGGGGTTCTGATTAAAAGGGCAGCTATGTTAACACACCAATCACACAATGTCCCGAAGGGATCACAAAATGTGATATACCAGAAGAAATGCTATAATTGATGCTGCCTGTAAAAATTGTTTTTCAAAGTATTATGACATAATGTTCATACATATCATGAACCTTTAAAATATACATTTACCATTTCTAACAGTTGGGTATTAAACTGTGCATTATGGCGTTTCATATAAAAATGTTACGATATATCGTTTGAGCATCACGATGTACGTTATGCAATAGTCACACTGCAGGTCCTGCAATGCAAGAGGCAAATTAAATTGTGATATCTAGAAAGTAAACCATAAGTCATTGCACTAAATGGTCACGTGTTACAGCTTTTATTTTGACGGGTTGCCACAGCTGGCAGAAGTGAGCTAGTTTATGTCAAAAAAGCTAAAACGTTCATTTAGTTGTGAAGCGTCTGGGACAATAATGGCAAATTTTTTCGGAGGTGTTGTCTGTGAATTCTCGAGCTGTGGAGGAAGACTGCAAGAATCTTGATGAAAATGAGGAAGATGAGCAAATTCAAAGAGAACTGGAGAAAAAGAAATGCTTATCTTAAAATGTGACAGAAACAAAAAGTAATATGGACACAGCAGAAACATGTTAGGTGTGAAAATGTAATTCACGTTTGCACAGGATAGAAGGAAACATAACAGGTTCCAGAACAATAAAAGCAAGCAATAAAGATAATAAGAAAAACTCAAATAAACTGACAAAAAATATACTTGTAACATGCACAAAACAGGAGGTAAGATCATCAGTGCAGGTTCGTCATGTGTTATTCAAGTCTTTGTAAATTCCTCTATTTGTTACATCAAAATATATGACAGTTATAAATAAATCGCAATGATTGTGCAGCTCTACTAAACGTTTACATGTTTTGTTATAAAACCACAGTGACATGATGGGGTACAGTCAGATTCTGAAAATAACTATTTTAGAAGTGAAGAGAATGACAGGTGGAGTGCTAACAACATATGTTCCCGCCTCAGGAAATGGACCCAACACAAAGCCTGATGAACACCTCTCTGTGAGCTACTTGCTGCCACGAGCAGCACAGGACACCAAGAGGACACACTCATTTTGTCGCTCATATCAGCTATACTCGTTCTCAATACTGCTCTTCTGAGAGAGATCAGACATCAAACATCATCTTCTTGACTGAAGGTGGACAATGAGAAAACCCCTCCCTTTGTTTATCATGCAGCTGGGTGGGTTTCAGGCAGGGCTAATGTGGGGGCGATCAGACTGGATGCAGACTGATGATAGAAATCCAAAGAAGCTCTGTCCAGAAACCACAACATTATATTCTAAACATCTTCTAAACTCACAAACTAATACTTTTCTCTTGTTTGTTTAGGCTGCATCTAACCAAAACAAGAACACCACATGTTCTGAATTATTTTGGGCTCCAGTTTATTGTTGCCACTGTGAGGTTTCCAGCTTTTAGGTCACAGCATTCTTGGTTCTTCTAGTCTTTGAGCAAAGCCAACAAACTAGCTTCATATTTAGTAAACAGGCAACAAAACTGAAATGAGCTTTTTTTTTCTAAAACTGATGTTTAGGAGAATCTGCGTTAATCCTGAGGTGTGATTTAGGATACCAATGCTTTAAGTACTGAAGCACCCTTTTTGTTTTTAGCTCATTGTTCTTCTGTTTCTATCATGAATTTTAATTTGCAACTCATACCACAGCTTTGAAAACAAAACACATCAAAACCTGCAGCTCAATCAGGAATAGTGTGCTCTGACTTTTGGCAGCAGTACTGTGTAAAACTTTCAAAGAATGTGAAAAAACACAAAGGCAATGTATTTTGGTGAAACGAGGGTGAAAACCCATCTCTCTTTGAAGCTCTATAGCTGAGACAGACTTCACAGGAGAAGCATCTTTCATTGTTTAAACGGGTTACAGAAACTGGGACTTTACAGAACAGAACTGGTATTTTGATTGCTTTCATTTTATTTTAACACAATTCCAGCTACATTTATGACTTTTGAGATTTTAACACCGTATGTTCAACTTCAGAGTGTGATGTCACTTTTCTTTTTTCGACTGTTCCCTCTTCAGGAGTCACGACAGTGAGATATACTCCTCCGTCCTCACTCCAACTACCTCCATGTCCTCTCTAACTACAATCATATATCTCATTTTTGTATTTTTCCTGGCAGCTGCATCTCTAACATCCTTCTACCAATATACCCACAGTCCCTCCTCAGGACATTTCCAAACCATCTCAGTCTGGTCTGAGCTGTCTAAACGCTCTACTGTATTTGCAAACTCTTCATACTCCTAAAGTCTTTACACTTTTTATAGAGTTTATGCTTCAAAATGTTAGAATTTTTTGTGTTTTTTCATGCAGCATGAAGTTTACGTTTCAGAAGTTTTATAGTTTTTATAAACTTTCCCTTCCTCAGACAGTAAAGGATGCTGATTGCAGGGGCGGAGCCAAGGGGTGCCCATGGCCATCATAGAAAAATCTTTAGCCACCCCAGTGGCTAATTCAACCACTGCTTTGTCAGCAACATTTTAGTGAAGCTATTTCTATACGCAGAATGTTCTTTCAACTGCACTGCTCAAATAAGTAATTCTCATGGTGTAATTATACAATTATGTCAATGCCTGTGTAAGTAAATAAGAGAATGACCAAGAATCACAATTAGATCATTCATAAATTGCCATGTAGGAAAAAAAACCATCCAGGACACCCCTGTGTGACCAATGGTCTCAGTCTGGCCACCCATATGAAAATTGTCTGGCTGTGCTGCTGGCTGATTTGTTCAATCTACGGAAACTTGACAATTAGCTTGAAACCTGAGAAGTGGTTCTCTCATAATCGTGATCTGACAAATCCTTTAAGAATTCAGCAACTAAGCAATTGTGAATAGCCCATATAGTTTGAAACAGACAAAATAAAATAGAAGGTAGAGATAAAAAAAAAAGCTGAGAACAATAAAAAAGGAGGCAGTCAGACAAAGAGAGCAATGCACAGACACCAAAACATTTCACATCCACTTTGACTTTTCAATTTTATCTTCTCTGTGCGATGCTGTCAGAAGTCGACTCCCCGAGGGCACACGGAAGCCAGCAAGAGTAAAATCCAGGCAGAGAGAAAAGGTGAGAGGGAGGATTTTTTTTTTTTTTGCTTAGTGAGTCATAGAGAAGCAACACAGAGCAAACATTAATCCGCTGGCCTTGGAGAATGATGGACGACTGTCTTTAATGAGGACAAAATTAGGTCGGGGTCTCTCGGCACATGCACATCTTTCTCACACACAGGGAGAGCACTTTTCTCCTTTTCCACCATTATGCTAGCTAATTAGTGGATTACATTAGCAGGAGCCAATAACAGGAAGCCATTCAACCCTAGCTAATACTTGTAGCCATTACACAGTATAATTTGTGCTGGTATGACATGAAATACTGCTGGGATGTAGCCTCTGCACAAAGCTGCAAACATGCACCACTTTAATGTTACTTAAGCCCATTTCAGGTCTTGACTATGTAAAAAAGGGTTTGTCTTTCTTTTTGGTCGTCTGGGTTATACCTATGGTTCAACACAAACAGGACATGAGCTTTGCAGATGAAAAAGTAAATTACACACTGTTGTGCATGAGAAGGAGTATTAGTATCTGTAGTATTTTGGTTACGGTACTTTATAGTTTGGTTTATGGTTAGGTTTTATTCCTTTTTAGTCTATATTATTTGTTTTTTGAGTATTTTTAGTGGCTATTGTTTGTTGACTTGTCTGTTGCAGGTGTTCAAATTTCCATACAAAGACATTACAGAAATTTAATTGAGATATGATTATAATAAATAAATAATAAAAGACCTGAAACCAGATCACTTTAAAGCTGCTTGTCTTTTTACATTTTATTTGTAGTTCTCACTGTATTAGCATTTCATATCATTTTGAAAAAATAGTAAACTACATGGCCTACTTACAAGGAAGGATTGTGACAAACTTAGCAAACCAGTCTAAAGGAAATCATGACTTCACTACACTCTTTGTAATTGCCATAAGTTTTTCCCTAAAAAAATATTAAGCTGCTCAACAGCCTCTCTAAAGACCTTACATGACCTATTACACATAATGTAGAGCCCACTGCATTATAAACATATGCCTAAAGACCATGCCAAGTCCCTAAAATAACTACCCATATTCTCATTCCCCTAAAAAACAAGATGAAACAGCACAGAAAAGTGAATTCTGTGTTCTATCAAATTTTCTACATATTTGCGTTATTAAATGGATGTCTGAAAACATTTTATTTCAAAATCTAAGGTGAAAGTAACCCCATCAAATCTGTATTTTAATTTAAAAAGTAAAGCACTCAGAATTATTCAAGCAAATAAACAACAATAAAAGAAACAGATCATTGGTAGATAAAATATTGTATTGAATCTAAATTTTATGTGATAACATAAAGTCACTTAGAGAAAAAATGTCTTCCACCATTTCCAGAGAAGGATTGACCATACTCCTTTCATGATGCACTTGGATTATGACACTTTATTTTACTTTCACAGTTTGTTATGATAGCCATCTAATGGATTTCTGTGAGAAGCCAAGGCAGGACTGTAAAATGACATGCAAAGGAAAGGCTTATGAAATATTGATTGGGGCTCCATGACAAATATTTGGCAGTGGTTGGAAATAGATACGAGGAAAGTAAGTGTTCCTGTTATGCTGTGTTTTATTGTCTAACATAACAGCTGTTTGATGCTCTTGCCTGTACTTCTTTTTTGTAGGACTGCAACTCTGACAAATCTTTGACAAAACAACAATAAAAGCTACATTTTTTTGTAAAAAAAAAGAAAAACCCAATAAAACCTACAGTATGCACACATGGTGATATTCCAGTTAAGGATTTCTACACTGAACCAGGCAAATCCCTGTGGGGCCAGTGGATTATGCAATCCAATAATAAAATAAAGACATCTGTGACATGTTCTCTGTTCTGCCGTTTAACTGAGCAGGCTAAGAAGCAAGCTAATCTGTTAAATGTTAACTAAATATTAGCTTGTACATTAGCTGTCAGATCAATAATGCACATAAATTCAACTCAAAGCCACGTTTCAGTCCCTTTCATTCATCATATTCACATTTGCCTTTCTATAACCCCTGCCCAAACCGTGACCTAACCACACTTTCATGGCCACAATATAATCAATGCAGTTTCACACAGACACACCATCTCTCTTTCTCATTTTACAAACTGACAAGAACAATGCTGCAGAGAGCGAAAGAAGCAACATTCCTGCTGTTTATCTAGTCATCTGATTTGGCCAGCGAGTCATGTGTTGGAGCTGGGTTGGAGGCTTGTCAGGATGCTTTTGGCCTAACCCTGGCTAGCTTTATGCATTCTGCTGCTTTCAGTATCTTATATCATCCTCTGACAGTGTTGTCCGTTTGTATGTGAATGGGTTGCACTTAAATATTCACTTCTTATTATTATCACCTAAACTAACATATTTGGGTTTCTTCAGCTGTAAAAACACCTTTCTGAAATGGTTTATTTATGTCACAAACAGAGCTAATTCTCTTCTTATTAAACTTTGAAAAAGAAAGTAAAAAGAACACTTATTGGGTTACAAACAAAAAACAACAGCTCAGAAAGTAACCTTATTTGGTAAATTTGTCTCTGAAATACATCAAACTGTGTGATAAACGTTGGAATTTTGCTGACTTCAGTGACCATTGATGTTTTGTAAAAGAAAAAAATCTCTATTATTGGCCTGGCTTGGTAATAATAGCAATCCAGTTGAGGATGGTACAAAGTCAAGCTTTGCATTCTGGAGCGAAGGTCGACAGTTTAATTGGAAGTGCAAATTACGTTCACATGTAATCCCAAAGTGGATTGAGCCATGGGTAAAGTGAATGTGCACATTGCAAGAGAGTGTGCATTTAACAGAAGAGCAGAGAGGAGAGCCGATGTATTTTTAGTTCCACACGTGTAGCCAAGAAACAATCTTCATCGCCAAAGTGCTGTTTTTATTCCTCAAAGCCTCTCACACCCGTTGGGATACTCCTGCAGCGTGCTACTGATTCAGCTAAGCTAACGCTGCCAGTTCCTTGACAAGAAAGAGTAAATATTGACTCAATGACTGCAGCTCCCATCTGTTGGCGTAACAGTGAACGCTTCCCTCTCTTTGCGTCCACATTGCTGTCATTCGTCATCCCTCTCCAGTCCCCCTCCTTTTCCAAGTCTGCTGCTGGCTGAGAGTCTGCGAAGAATACCCTGTCATTGTAGTCCCTCTCCAGACACACTTACCCTTGTAGTGACGACACATGCTCTCTCATCATTGATCTCTGTGTTTTTAAGCAGTAAGACATGACGCTGCGTAGCTTTACAATCTCCAACATCTGAACCAGCGAGGGCTGACACGATAAGCTGTGTTTGAAGATGAGACAAAGTGGGGCTGAGTCGAGCAGAGAGTGAAGCTGAATCGTTCTTTATAACTTTATTTAACAACATGGGCTGAACTTTAGATCATCCCATTCCTAACCTTATCCATTCTCTTCATACGCAAGAAGAACCTCTACATCTTTAACTCTGACAGTTCCAGTTCTGTCTCTTGTCTTTCCTTTAGCCTTTGACGCCAACATTTTGTCACAAATCACTCTGATTTGAGTTCACAAATTGAAGGACACTGTTAAATATTTCTTCAAATGTCTTTAATAGAAAATACTAAAAAATATTATGAATATTAAAGGTCTCTGAAGTATTTAGATTAAGATCATTTTCTATGTTGAGAAATGAAAAAGTTGAAGCTGTTTGTAACCAAACCTTGAAAATAATGTTATGCACATTCTCACACCATATGGCAAGAAGCTATGCTTCTATAATAGTTCATGCCAATTAACTTTTTCAAATATAATTCTTGTACAATCTGTTCGGGCTCAGAATATGCTTTGGGGATTATTTGCATCTCCTAATCATTTTAGGTCATTACTTTAAAATTGATGTATAACAATAGTATAATGTTTCAAAAGGTCAGTTGTCAGCCATCGTGATTCTGGTTGGTTCCATATAGCAAAACATTCTAGATGTGCATCCATAAATAAATAATATTTCCAGTGGATCATGTGACATTTTGGTAACAGACAGGCCAAAAGATATAATCGGTTTTCAGCAGCGGGTGATAATGAGACTAAAAACATGATAATCTTCATTCTATAAATTAGGGATGTACGATATATCGGCATTAATATTGGTATCGGCCAATATTGGTCATTTTTAAGGCTTGGCCGATATTAACATCCGATATTGATTTCCCAATTTTTAGCTTTAGTTTCTGTTTTGGGAGGGGAGATGGTTGGTTGAGCAGCATCTGTTTGATCATAATAGTGACATTGATGCTGCGTCGCCAAGAATAACTGAAGTAGGGAGCCATGTCAGAAGTCTGGTCATTTATTTACGGTATCAAAAAAAGACCCAAGTGTGTTTATGCGTATATGTATAATATAATTTGTGTGTTTGTGTAATATCGGTAAATATCGGTTATCGACCATAACAGCAATAATTATATCGGATATCAATTGAAATTTTCATATTGGTGCGTCCCTACTATAAATAAAAACTTAAATAATAATTGTATTAATAACAATAATAAAGTTTCTTACACTTCAAGAAATCAAAAACACACTTAATAGATATGTGTTCATTACAAAGTAACACTGTTGGTTAAAGAGAACACAAACATGTTTTCTGTGAATGTCGACGTCTGGAAATGAGGCTGGGGTGTGACAGTGTTTCAGGGTGTTGGATCTATGTAAATATTTGCAGTGGGAGATTAGGTGTGTTGACACTACTGATGCTCCAGCCAGTGCTGAAGCATGACAGCTGCTGCTGATAGCACTGGCATCTTCACTGTGTGGAGCGATGTGGTTTTCTGTTTTAATATAAAATAACTGACCTTCATTCAAGCTAGGGCTCCAAACTACATTTCTGCACTAATACTGCAGAGGTTTGTTGCACATCATATAGATGAACTCAAATTTTTCCCATTATCACCAAAATCTTGCTATACCTCTTACTGACTGTTTTAAACCCTGGATCTCAATTTAATTTTGTAAATCTGCAGTATGCTCCTTAAATAATTTAACTCTTATGGGTGCACCGATTGCAGTTTTCTGGCCAATCTTTAAAACGTCTCCCCAGCCGATTCCGAAGGTCACAATACACCTTCAATGTTCCAAAACTATTTTATTGAAAAACACTTAACAATACCTTTGAAACAATACAAACTTGTTTTAACTGAACATTAGGTAGTGCTCTCAGTAGTTTGAAAGGGGACTGTGGCTGTTTTCAGACCTTTGTGGAGGTAGATGAGAAGCAGATCTTTTCTACATATCAGCTGATCGCCCAAAATTAAGGAAATCTGGACCGATAAACTGGCCAGCTGGTTTATCGGTGCACCCTTAATAATTTTTGCACTAATAAATATAATATATAATTATGTTATCCCTGACACAAGTCAGGTTGTGATTTATCTATTTTTCATACAAGTACAGCCCACTTCAAAACACCTGAACTGTCAATAATACATACTTGGCATGTGCATAATTTACATATTGTGATTAAGCGGTTACACTTACCCCACTGCAGATGATTTAATGTATTGTATTTTTTTTTTATCTGAAATAAAAACTGCTTGATTCTGTGTTGGGCAGCATGGATTTGGTGTGTCTGCATGCACAAGTACAAGCAGGGTCAAGTGAATAATAATGTACATACAAGGCTGTATGTACGCAGGGATAGATTTTATCAAGGTCATGGGTGTAAAGTAGTAACCTTTGCAAAATTATCTGGTTTGAAATGTCAATTGTATGAAATGGTGGTCCAATTTAGTGTAAAAACAAAATTGACTGGCATCCCTATTAATAACGACTTGTGCAAGAAATTGCACAATATAGTATTTTTATAATAACAAAAATAACTTCAGCAGCACTAGTAAAAAATACAATAAAATATTCTGAATCAAATTCAGTTACATGAACAACCGTTATTCTATGATATGTTATGTTATTACTCACTGTCAACAAAAAAAAAACTAAGTTCCTTTTTTATATCCCTAGTGTTTACAATCAAATAGAGGAACTAGAAGCCTTCGTAGACACTTCCTAAAAGTGACATTTATATGGACAATTACATTTGAAGCACTGTAACATCTCATTTTTAAAACGTCTTGAATTCTGTAATCAACAGTAATTGTAAATAAAGACTATCTTCATAAAACCTCCAAGTTGGCTGCCACTGATGCTAAATAATTACTTTACCTTGCTTTTACATTCATTTTAATGGAAGGCATATTTTCACATTAAAAGATAATAACAAAAATTAAATGATTTATTGTTCAGATTTTTCCATGTTGACTTCCATTATGTTTTTAGTTCATTTTCTTTGTTTTTTTGTCCCATTTTATTGGTATGTCGTTCCCCTCAATCACATTATATTAAAGTAAGGACATCTTCTACACTTACGCTTCTTCAGAATTTGATTTAATGACCAACGGTGGGCATTTTGAACAAGTTTTTACAAAACTAAAACTGAAATGAGACATTTCTTTTCCTTCACATTTTTTGTAACCCATGCCTCAAACTACAAATAACATTCAACCAAAAAGATAGAGAAGATGAGTCCTTCCTAAATAAACTCTAGATGAACCTGTCTGTTTGTTATACGATTATAGAAAAACTATAAATCTAAAGATGAAACATAAGTAAAAGAGTAATTACCGGTGCCCTTAGTGGAACACACACTCTTTGAGTGTCCTGGCAGAATATTCACTGCTTACTGTTTAGTCTTCCACTCTTTGTCATCTTTATTTGTCCTATTGTCTGTTTTGTCTTTGTGTTTAATACACAAATACCTGCATGTCAGGTCCTGCTTTTATTTTTTTAAAACACGTTTAACCTGATATCAATAATCTTTTTAAACTAATTCAATGATTCCTTTCCATTAGCAAAGTAAATCTGCTTTCCTGTTGTCCATTCTCACATTAAAGTGGCAGGGTGCTTATTAAACAAATGCACTTTATGAATGATTAAAATGTACTGCCTATTCTCTAAAAACAAACACTCAAAGCCTGTAAAAGTCAATCAGATGTATAGCATCCATGCTTCACATTAATAATGTAGAATATATGATTGATATAAAACATATTCCAGAAAGTAATCACATCCCAACTTCATTATACTATCAAGCTTGGCAGGAGAGAGCACACAAAAGCATACAGCAGCAGCAGCAGTCTAGCAACCTACTTATCAGTGAGCAATGCTTGGCACTGGACCAGCCATCAAAACATATCACATGAATGATACTGTGAGAAATTAGCTTTGTTGCTTGCATCATTCAGCATAAATCCAATAAAACGTGTGCTGTCTCCAGAACTCAGTGCGACTTGTTTGAAATTTTAAACGTTCAGGAGGAAAAAGCATCTGTATGTGCTAATGAGATCTCCTCAAACAAGACAAAAGAGATGAAGATAGATGGGGCACGTACAGAGATTACATAACTTATCACGTTACGCCTACAGGCAGGAGGAGGTCGTATGTTTCTTGTACATTTTAATGTAGTAATTTCTAAGGGAGGCTGGCTTATTAATGTGTCAGAAGGAGACAGATGGTCTGGACAGAACAAACTTATACTGAAGTAGCAGCTTTTATTCTGTAGAGTCTTTTCAGCAATTGTTACCAGATGGTTCAGGGCCAGTGGTACTATTAGGAAGAGCCTAATCAGGACTGAGAAATACAAAAACTCACCAGTTCAGCATCAATATCGTTCAGCGGGAGAGGCTCATGTCTCGCCCTGCAGAGAAAAAAAAAGGACAAACAGTAAGAAATAAGGGAGAGAAAATTTCTTAATTTAAAAAAGCTTGAATATGAACTTATTTGTTCGAGTTCTTCAAATCTAAGAAAGATGGGCGCATACAGCTGTCCCTGCCAAATACAAAACAAATGGGGCGTGACGCAACATGTTTTCGACTTAACCACAACACCAGCATGCCAGTCGGTGTGCCAGGCTGCTCGTCTGCTGGCCTTTTACTCCATCTACCTCCTGGAGTGACCACACTCGGATCTCTTGGCGAGGCGTTCAAGCATCCATAAGGACGACTTTGTTGAGGCGTCTGCTGAGGAGAAACTACACTAAAGATGCTTGATGCTGGATTTCTGCCAAGAGACAATATGCTGATATTTCCAACTCATTGTGGATGATTGCCAGTATTGACACTAATACATGGACACGCTTTCCCCACACGCTGAGAACCCTTCTGTACTGTAATGTTTATTATCATTATACCTACTCCTACCACAAAAAGAAAGGTTTGGTTCATATCCAACTTTGATTGATTACAAATACATCTGCTTTTTATAAATAATTTTAAATAAAACCTAATTCTAGGAGTGTAATATATATATTTTACAAGTCAAGTCTTTTGAGTCTAATATGGTGTTACTGAAAAGAATAAAGACCTGACATCTTTATCAAAACAAACTAATACAAGTGGAGAAAAGTCTGTTCATCTGGACAAAAAAGAAGTGCAACATAAAAAAATAAAAAAAGAGAGAGGAAAAAAGCAATGGAGAACACCAACGTCCTGAAGGCAAGAAATTCTCATTTAAGTCTCACTAGAATAAACTAAGGGAATCAATATAATGTTGGCAAGATTGCCACAGTGTAAAAACTGAGGAAAAACAATTTCTCACTATTAAGATAAACATTTTAAAGTCATCGCTGGGTAACACATGCCTGCAGCTTTACATACTTTAATATCTTCAAATGCAAAACATCTAAACAAGAAAAATATATGTATCCTGTTGTTTGCTCACATCTGTAAGTGTATTTGTTTGCCTGTTATGTTAGGAAAATAAGTGATGAACCACTGGATAGTTCTTTTAACTTTTAATCAAACTCAGAAATTATTAATTGGATCTGCACTGATGATACTTTTAAAGTGAAACCAATTTAAAATGAGCACACAATGGCTATAACTAAGTCCCTTTAGCATATATTAAGCTAAAATGTGATGTGGTAGTAGCTGAGACTGAGAGTGATTCACAATATACACTTTAAGAACTAGCACATCTTATGAGATATGGCATGAGATCACGATTAACTTCATTTACAAGTTTGACCAGAACAAGCATAACTCTGTCCCTTCTTGTCTGAAATGTGGCAGGTGATATGCATTTTCTGAAAAACTTGTAGGCCATAAATCATTAGAGATGATTTACTGTCTTTTCTTTATCTTTTCAACCAGGAGCTGAAACTTGTTGTGACAAGTTGAATAAAAAACAATCTGACAATAAATTGCAAAATATCTTGAATCTATCAAGCTCTAACCATTAGATTAGATTGCATCACCATCACTTGTGTTCTTTCTCTTTAGAGTCCAAAAGCAAACTTTTAAAAATATGGGCATATATCAGCCAGATCAGAACTGACAAGTTCCAAAAAAAATGTTTGAAAATAAAGTGCCTTTAAATTGACCAGGAGCTGAGATCTAAGGGCTTCCAGATAAAAGAAAACATACTCTCAAAAATAGGCTCTAACCACAGAGTGCAAAAATCATTTTTACATCATCTGTTTCAAACAAAGAAGAAAAAAAGGATAGAATAAAAATAGGAGCAAACTCTCAGCTGGGCTTTAAGCTTCTTAGTCTATTCATCAAAGTGCCTCCCAGTCTGGGTTTCAGCTGCAGGTGAAAGATTGTGTTTACTTAGTGTTTGTCTCTATCACCACCACAGGAACGTTTGTTTTCCTTCACATAACGATGGTAAACTTTCACAGGCAGCAGAGGACAAACACGGTTTGAAACAAGGAGCGTTGGACCACCTCTTTTAACTTCACTGTAATGAGCACTTACACACTCTGTGGTCTTTTATTAAAACTGCTGAGAAAAACGACATTTACACAGTGTTATGAAATACACACGAGCTGCAGATCGGGTCTCTCTGCAAACATAACTCATAATATAAATATATATGGACACAGAATAGGCCTTCAGGCACCGTCTGCAAACAATGAACATTTCATTTTCAGGTCTGCCAAACAAAATCCAAATGATATATTATGACCTATTTGCAGTGCAAATAGACATTTGGAGTTACCTGAAAAGTATTTCTGAGAAAATATGAATTCTACGCCTTGCTGCGCGAGGCAAAACGTGCTCTGAAAATAAAAACCTGTTCATGGCTTTAGTAGCGGGGAAGCTACATAAATACAGCTTCTTTCATTTTAATACAGTTCAAATGTACTAAAAAAAAAGTTGACATTTATCCAGGTAAAGCTGACCGCAACACAAACTCTCACACAATTTGTAATTTGTAAGAAAATCCAAGGTCATACACATACATATATAGTTATTATTAAAAGAATCTACTGTACGTAATTAAATAAATAATACTTCATTCACATATACATGTAATAAGTTCAGAAAATGTGACAATAATAATCTTGACAGCCACGAAAAGGTAAAGAGACAAACTGTTTCCACTTGTTTGTTTTAGGGTTGGAAAATATTGACAAAATAATTTTTTTTAAATAATTGTGGCATTTAGCCGATAATTAATATATGACGATTGCAATTGCTTGTAGCCATGTTGTAGCCAAGCTTATACGGTTAGAGTTAGCATTAGTCGCTCTGCACTGTCTTCCACCAGGGGCTCACATGCGAAGTGATAAGTGTGTCAACACAAACTCATCACATGACAGTAACTGCAGTAATTGTGCAAATGTTTTCTGTGTTTTAGCTACTTTTCAGCTAGTTTGAGCTTTTTTCAGCTAAATTCACTTTTTTGTGTTAATTTCAGTTTTTTACTGTTTAATTCAACTAATATGTGCTCACTTTGCTTCTTTGAGCTAATTTCAGCTACTTTTTAATAGCAATTTTAGACTAGTTTCAACTTTTTAGCTATTCAGCAAAAATCTTTCAGCATTAAGAATCCACACTGCATTTGCATAGGAAATGCAAATTCTCTAGTTGCAAAGTAGCAAATATTAATTGCTGGCAGTTTGTCTTACAATTAATTTAACACGATACGATTTTGACCAACCTTAGTGTGTTTGTTACCAAAATATCTCATGAAGTGATTTTAATGAAACTTGCAGAAGGTTTAATTAGATGTACATTAACAACTGATTAACCTTTAGAGTCATTCCAATTAAAAATGGCTGCAACAGCTACTCAATTTTACAGATACAAACCTGAACTTTGGTGTGGTAGTAGCTGTGCGTCAACCCCAGCTTGTACTCTGAGAGCTAACTGATCATGCAAGATCTGTTTATAAAACTTTTTATTAACTATTGTAGAGAACTCTGTGTGTTAGCAAAATATCTCATGAACAGATTTTTAATTAAACTTTCAGAAATATGTCAAACGATGCAAAACTACAACTGATTCCAATTCAAGATGGCCGCCATAACTAATCACCCTCAGCAAACAGAAATGACTACAACTCCATCAATTATATAGTCCGAGCAAAATGTTTTGAGATCACGTTAGAGCTACACAAACAGCTACAACATTTCTCAACAGGACAGTTTTAAACTCTGGAAAAGCAGTGGGTGGGGTGATGTCCCTCAAGAAATGTTAGCCCTTTATTTGTTTTACTGGATTACCCTTAATTAAACTAATAAAATGGTAGAATTTGAATTTTAAAAAATAAAATACAGCTGTTGTCAAACTAAGTTTTAAAACGGGGTGGGGGAATTAAATGTTTTCAGGCACATACTTCAATTCTATACCACAATCCCCCCCCCCAAAAAAAAAAAAAAATAAATATGGTAACTACAGTTTTTATGAAAATACTGTATATATATTAACAATAAATGTGATTTCACATCATAGCCTATTTAAACACTTTGAAATTGGCCTCCATGCTTTATGAATCTCCCATCATTCCACTTCCGCACTTCAAACAATGCTGGTGATGCTCTGAGGGGCGGGAGCGAGACAAATAGGCGGTGCTTTGTACCAGCAAGCGTTTAAACAGTTCTAAATGGTTACCACAGGAGATTCAAGGATTTCTCAAACATGCATGAATGAGTCAAAGCAACACTGTGCAGTGTGCAGTGTTTCCCCTACCATTATCCAAGGACCCCCCCCCCTCCAAGAATTTAAAGAATTTTAATGTAAATATTGCTATATCACGTCAAGAGCTATTTCTGCAGTCACTCCTCCACATCAAGCACTCTTATACAACGCCAAACTTGAAAAAA
>JARVGW010000086.1:5850698-5864531 GCA_031762495.1 Anablepsoides rubrolineatus | reverse complement strand
TCTTCTTCTGAATGGGTGTTCTGAAATGTAATTTCATTGTGCTCTGTACGATGACAATAAAGGCCTTATCTAATCTATTCTTATCTTATTATTTGTATTATTTTTCCCCACAAGTCTTTTTACTTCCATGTGTTGGTTTTCCATTTCTCGGTCTCCTGTTTTTACTCTACCTTATGTATTTCTGCCTCATTATACAAATAAGGTGGGCGAAACTTCTTGGGTCAGCTTCTCTCTGGTTGGTCAACAGACAGGAAGGAGGAGGATCCACGTGCCGATCGACTGAGCGTGCTTGTGCTGCCTCAGTTTAGCTTGAAGTTTAGTTTAAAACAAAGGCAAGGAGGAAAACACTTATCTGTCTCTTACTGAGGCAGCACAGCATTAAAAAAAAACATAAAATATAAATTATGAGCTAAAATATATAATTTATTAGAACTAAGCTGGAAAAATAAACATGAAGGCCAATTAAATTATAAAACATGAGGTAAAGTTCTCCTTTTTCTATTTAATTGGTACATTTTAAGTGTATTTATATAATTATTGGTCATTTTATATACTACTGCTTTTATTTCTAAATATGTCAGTTTTGGTCCTCCGTAGACATGGGTCAAATATGGGCAAAAATCTGGATTTGGGTCATTTCTGCCTGCAGTGTGAACTTAGTCCAAGAGTGTTAACGTGCAGGTTAATACTGCCACTCTTGTATTAGTTTTCAACAATGGGATCCAAAACAGTTCTTACCCTGCTCCACAGCAGTGCAATCCTCCTACAATGACAGTAAACAACATGAAACAAAAACAAAAAAAAAGCAGCAAAGCACCAAGCAGACTATAAACGAGAGGAGCAGCAGCAGAGTATGATGGTATTACAGCCCGAGTACAGAGAGTCCATCAATAAAAACCAAGGACTGATGCAGCCAGAGCAAGGCAACCATATATGATTAGGTCCTTAAATCAATTTCCAACAGCTTGTCTTGATATTGATGCCGTTTACACTGAACATAACACAGCAGCTGTTGAAATAAAGCCTTGAAAATAGTCTGATACCAGAAACACAATGGGAAAAAAATAACTAAACACTCAGAAATAATTTTGAGGAAAAAGAAACAACTTCAAGTTGCTTCTTTTTTGCATTAGAGTCATAGTGCAGTATTATAAAAGATGTGGCTCAGACTCCCACCTAGTGGTTGAAAAATGAAACGGTTTATTTTTAAAAACTGATTTAGTTAGAAGACAAGTTGTTTCCACCATATACTGATATTTTCTCTTTATAATAGCACTGTATGTAGGAGCCTGGATTTGTGTAAAATCACTAACATTAGTACTTCTTTTAAACACACGTTACAATAACTACTGCAGTTACAGCGGATATTAACACTAATGTGAACTCTAATATGTTTATTTATATCTCTGTACATTATTGCAGTCTTACATATATTTATATATCAAAATGTTCAGCTCATTCAGAACATGGGTGCTAGGATTTTTGGTTTTTGCAACTTTCCAAAATATTTAAATTTATAAATATTTTCTCCTTAAAAACAGATTGAGATGTCTTTGATTCTTTTAGAAACATTGGCCAATTTGAATATTTGCTCTATTTTAGACTTTTATGCTACGTTCAGCTTTTACTAGCCTGGCCCTTGCCTTCCTACGCATTTCCGCTCAATTCTAGTTTCGCTTCACTGCTAGTTTGGTTAGTCTTTTACTCAACCTTTTGCTACTTGACACTAGCTGTTTCTAACCATCAGGGGACAGAGAGCGCAGCAAGTCTCCAGCTTTATATATCTGAGGTCATCAGTGATGACCTTGAAATGGTCAAACAGCTCCTCTGCTCTGATAAAAACAAAAAAAGATTTGACAGCAGCTTTACAAATGAACACTAAAACAGAGCAACCTTTCTGCAGAGCCTTTTACCCCTGCTCCTCTGAAAGCATGCTCACATACTGCGTGGTACGTGAACTGCACAGAGACAGACGGGGAAAGTCTCCAAGGTGTCATAAAAACATTTGAGAAAATCATCTGCTCCACACTGACTCCACTGGAAAACATCTTCAGAACTTATCACCTCCACAGAAGCCACAACATAAAACATGTGACCCATTCAGGCCAACATCTCTTTTTCTTACCTTCTAGGAGGCACTATGAGGCTGTCAAAACTCACATTACCAGATGTGTTCAAGGAGCAGAACTGAACTAAATTATTACAATAAGGGAAAACTAGCGCTTATTAATACTGCTAATGTTGCACATCTGAAGAGTTAATATTCTTGTAATTATTTGTCATGTGTTTAAATAAGTTTTTTAGACTTTACTTGTATTTTTATTTTCTTATACTGTATTTTTTGATTCTATGCCATGTTTTTACCTTTTATAGTCAGTGAACAACTTCTATTCTATTCTCAACTTTTAGCTTTTAGCTAACATTCTGCTACTTTTAGGTACTTTTAACTTTTTATCTGGCCTATTGCTACTTTTCACTAGCATTTTGCTATTTTAGCTAACATTTTAGCTCATTTAGCTTTTAGCTAGTGCAGAGGTCTTCAGCCCTGTTCCTCAGGGGTGTCAAACTCAGGTCTTCAAGGGCTGCTATCCTGTATCTTTTCCTCATTTCTCTGTTCCAACACACCTAAATCACTGATCAATTAGCTCTTAAATTCTGTAGATGCCTGTTAATTATTCATTCATGCAAATCAGGTATGTTTGAGAAGGGAAACAAGGAGAACATGATGGCTAATGACCCTCGAGAACAACACCTGTGTTTTAGACATTTACCTGCTTCAACACACCTGAAATGAATGAGTGATTGACAGGATTCTGCTGAACTTGGTGTCACTGACTGGGCCTCATGCAAGAACCGTTCGTACGAACAGACTTGTTCTTAAGTTGTGCGTACGAGTGATTTAGGAGAACTTGTGACATTTACCAATTATCTCGTATTCTAAGATTTTTATCAGATAAAAAACAAAATTCATGTGTGGTTCAGACCTGTCGTATATTTTACCTGCAGTCAGTCTGCTGTTCTCCAGATGGATTTTCTTCACTAATAACTTTATATTTCGTTAGTTAGAAGATATGTTGAGTTGAAAATAAATCACACTCCATAATTATGTTGACAATAGACTATTCTGTTTGAACTGGATATATAATGTTAATTGTAATAATGTAGGCAACATAAATTGGTTAAATTAAATTAAATTGGCTATTAATGCTGTTGTATAACACTACAATATTAATATGAAGACCTCAAACTACAAACTAACTTAAATTATGCATTATTGAAGTTTAATTTGTCTTGGTATAATACAAGCTATTACAAGTGAATCATGGGGACCAATGCCAGGTCCCCACAGGTCCAAATGCATGTTACAGGTGTGGGGTTAGGTTTAGGACCAAAGTTTAGGTTAGTTTAGGGTCAGGTAGGTACCTGTGAGGTTAGTTTTAGGGGATATGATCAGGGTTAGGCTATAAAGGCTAAAAAACATGAATGGAAGTCAATGGAAGGTCCCCACGGGGTAAAGAAACAAACATGGGTGTGTGTGTGTGTGTGTGTGGGGGGGGGGGGTTAGCGGTGCGTGACTGCTCTTCTTCTCAATAGATGAAAACTACGTAACACAATTGTTTACACTTAAATTAAAAATATTTGACCAAAGGAAACACAGAGCAAGAGTAGAGAGAGATGAATATGATTTAGAATTTAATTTCTGTGACTGTACGACCCAAGGGAGACACCGCACTAACAGCACATTTTATTATTTAGCAGCTCCTTTAATTCCACAGCTGACGCTGCTAAAAATGACAGATTTTCTTTTCTGGATCTCTGAGAGCAGAACTTCAATCTCCGAACTCGTAAAGTTCTTCTTTTTACATTGCAATGTCAATTATGAATGGACACTTCCTGGTATGTGGGGCAGGATCGTATAGCCTTATATGGTGCTTTTAGGGTAGAAATTATGCTAATCTCTTCTTGTGCACAAGCACCTGGATACGAACAGGTGGCATTCATCAGTTTACGCTGCTCATTTACACACTTTTCCTGAAGATAGAAGAGTTTGTTGAATCTGACATGGGATGTTCATATGAACCCTTCCTACAAACACACGTAGGAGAAATTTAGGATAAGAATACGAACATGTTTTTGCATGAGGCCCATTCTGAGTAATTTAATTATTTGAATCAGGTGAGCCAAAGCAGGGAAACAAGTAAAACATGCAGGACAGTGGGTCACGAGGAGACATCTGGGCTAGTGTTTTTCTGCTTTTAATTCACTTCAGAAAATTCTGCAAAAGTTAGAATTTCTCTAGAAATAAATAAATAATTCCACACACATTGACAGCATCTTAGTCTGACAGATTTTCTTTGATGATGATTTATACCAAAGGTTCGGTCATCAATCTGAGCTTGGATCTTTTGATTGGATTGAAACAACAATAATCCAGGTATTTAGTTTTATCAAGGAAAAAACAAAAAGCACAACAGGTGTCAACAAAATCAATTTCAGCCTCACCTTTGGCCTTTCCTCCAAGATCTGCTTCCGGATGTCCTTGTGCTTCTCTATTAGTCTGTCCTGTCTTTTGCTCTGAGCATCCTCCAACTATACACACACACACATACACACACACACACACACACACACACACACACAGAATGTGGACTTTACATTTCAATTAATACACCAATGTGTGTATAAATAAATTTTAAAAAGATAGTTTTGTTTATTGCTTACCCTTTTAATATACTGCACCACTTCATTGACAAATGACTTGTTGATCTCCAGCTTCTCCCTGACGAAACAATCACAGAGCAGTAAAATTAGTTAACACTGCCATCTTGTGGTAGTTGTGACAATTTACACATTCTCCAATTCTTACTCTTCTGTCACATTCTTGTCCTTAGATTTGGCTTCGTTGATCTTCTCTTGCCGTTTCTTGTCCATCTTCTTCTTCAGATCCTTCTTTTCTCTGTCCAGAACGAGACGACGGTGGTGAAAGGTTAAAACTATGGCAGGATTTGTCTGCATTAGTAGGAGTGTGCCCCGGTGTATAAACAACCTTACTTGTCACAGCTGTCTCTGAGTTTTCTGAGCTGGACACTCTGACACTCCTCTGCTATATTCGACAGCCTCTCCACCAGCTGGGAAAACAACAAAACAAGTGATTAAAAACAAAAAAACAAAATGGAATTAGACTTTTAACAATGGTTATTTTATTTAGCATTGTAGCTGACTCTGCTGAGAGTTAGTCCCTGGTTATATAGTTGGGCTCAGTTATACCTCAGCTGTGTTCACTGTGCAGACCCACTGAAGCAGAACACGCTCACTTTTCCAGCAGCTAAATTCTGTCTCTAATATTCCTCAGGGGCATAAGGTGGGGTTTATTGGAGCAGTTGTTTATTCACTTGTTTGTGCTGGCTCGTGTGAAGCGTCAGGACTCCAGGAGAGCGTCAGCACCTCCTAAACAAGCCGGGACAAGCTGCAAGTTGTGTGTGGCTTCTGTTTATTCCCGGGACAAACAACAGCGCAGTTCTTGTTTACATTCTGTACATTTACATGTGATGTTAGTGTGGGAACTCTGGCTGCAGAAACTGGGATCACCAACTCTGAGAAAGTGTACTGGAGCCCGTGTGCTTAATGGGAAGAAAATGACTTAGTAACATTTGTTGTAGCATTACGATGAATTAGTGTCTGTCTGGGTTCAATCCCTGGTTCAGGGTTAGGTTTGGTTTCTGTGAAGAGTTTACATGTTCTCTTCCTGTTTCCTCTTGCAGTCCAAAAACATGCATGTTTAGGTTGCCTTCAGGCCTGGTTAAATAAATTTAAAGGTTAATAAATATGATATTTTACTACAGCCTGCCATCAAAGGCAGTAACAAATGATTTTGTTTTTGAACGTGTTTGTTTGTTTACTAAAACCTGCAGAAGCTTATTTAATTTACATCTGTAACTGATACTATGAATTAAAAAAGAAAAAAAAATCAAGAAGGCTGCTACTGCCAGCTCATCCCAAAAAGAACAAAAATAGCCATAACTCAATCAGTTTTACAGATATTAACCTAAAGTTTGGTGCTGCAGTAGCTGAGATTAATCGCTATCACATATTCTTAGTCCAAACAAATTTCCTAAGATTATTTTGGGGGGCGGGGGGTGGCTTTATATCATGTTATAATGTCATTCCCTCATTAAAAACATACACAGAGTGTTGCTTTGACTCATTCATGCATGTCCCCAAAGCATAACAACTGAAGGTAAAAGTTTCTTGATTGAGGTATAGAATAAACTATGTACCTGAAAAACACATAACACCTCCTTTAAATGCTGACATCTATTAGAAGTCAACTCTGACTGTTGGCAAAATCTCTCATAAAACACTGCACAGATTTTAATGAAACTTTCAGGAAATAATCAGTGGATTTATAACTACAGCTGGTTAACAATTAGAGTCAGATATTGAGATAGTACCTGGTGTAGTTGAGAGTCATTAAGAGAACATACATTTTGTGATATTACATGTGATTGTGAATAACATTATTTTCAAGGTTTGACCAAAATGACCAGAGCTCTGGATTTTACCAACATAAGGTATTCTTGGTGTGAAACTCTGGCAAGAAAAGTGGCGGGTAATATGCTTTTCTTTAGGGAAACGCTGGGCCTTTAATATTTAATCTGTTACTTTACAAGAGCTGAATGAGGGGGTAGACTGTTAGGTATACCTGCTGCTTATTTAAAACCATAATTTAAAAAACACACATATTCAACTTCTACTAAGCTAAATCTTCTGTAATATTTGCAGTTATATCACCACACAAAGGTAAATGATTCAAACAAAGTTTTTTTTTGGGTGTTTTTCTATGCCAGTACCATCTTGATGTGTTCTCGCTTGAGGTACTTTTCGCTGTAGTATTGTTCCTGTCGGAGTGAGAGGAGCTGCTGCTGCTGCTGCTCCTTCAGCTCCGACAGTTTCTGGTTGCACTCCTGGTCCAGCTCCAACAGGTCCTGGTCCAGAGTGGACAGGGACTGGTCCGACCGGCTGGTGACAAACACACAAACACACCCAGCACATGAACAAACACACAGAAACGGCCACAAACAAGGAAAATGTTCATGTTTGTAATTTATAGAATAAAATGCAACAGGAATAATTCTGTAAATTATAGAAGGATAAGCATCAGAGAATGTAAATAATTCCTGACTAACAGTTTGAGTCAATAACATACAGGTTATTTCTAATAGTGTATTCAGAGAGTGAAGTTATGTGTTTTATTTATTTGCCTACTTCAAATGTTCATTTAATCAAAACTTGAAGAGCATCATGACCCTCCATATTGCAGTCTTCATTTAGTTGTTTTTTAGATTTTTTTAAGCACATAGAACATAAAGAAGGACCTGAGGGTGGTGGGGCAATCATCATAAAAATTGTTGTAATAGTTGTTCTGCGCATGGATCACTTAAAGTGTGCACCCTAATACTTCTCTGTGCTCAGAAACTAGAAGAAAAAGTTCCTACACCTTAAAGTTTTAAATTTCAAGACTTATCAGACTCACATTTCCATATTTCCTAATTAACATTTTTGACTTCTAAGTACAAATATTCTCTGTATATGAAGAGTATACTAAGTATAGACTGACTTAAAGCAGGAAATGACACTTTAAAAAAAGAAACGTTGCTTCTTTTCTAATTGTTTTCTGTTTTAATTACAGGTGTTCTTCAATAGAACATGAGATTTATTTTCTATAATCATGTTGTGATTTAAAAGTCATTTTTTGAGCTCATATTTACTCTTTGTGAAGTTGACAATGTAAACAAATATTGTCATTATTTTAGTTCACTTTTTACACTTTTCTTTCCAAGGAGCCAGACTCTGGAATCAAAGTATAACAACATAGTGCTGGTTGTGCAGAACACGTTAAGTCCATTAAACAGAACTTTGCTGTTTGAACAATAACGTTTTTGAAAATCTTGTTTTTGTCATACATGAAGACTTTTCAAAACCTGAGAAATATTAAAGCAAACTCTATAATTTTAGTATTTTTTAGGACTGTGAAGGCACACTGGAAGAGGTCTCACAGCATCACCTGTAGTCATTTTTATTTTTCTTGTTATTTTCCCTCTGATGGTGTTTTAAATTTTCAGTTGCTTCTTAAACTAAAAACTCCATACACAGAGAGAACTCGCATAAAATGAAATAAAATAGGATTGGAAAATGCATTTATAAAAAATAAATCTCCTCAGCTGCTGATGCTAAACCTCTTCTTTTTTAATGAACTCTCAGATAAGAGGCGCTTCACTGGGTTTTATCATCACACACATTTTACAAATTAGTCAAAACCAAGCTTGACTTGGTTTGATTGCTTTTAAAAGGTCTGAAGCGTGGAGGAGCAGGACGGTTACCTACCTTTTCTTACCATCACGTTTGTGGCTCTTCTGCAGGGTCAAGCGGCGCCGCTGGAGCTGGCTCTGCAGCTCAGACACACGGGCCGTTTGCTCCTTGATCAGCTCGCTGGTTTTGCGGTGGTGTCTCCTGACCAGCTCCTTCATCTCTTTGTACTGCTTTCGCTGCTCCCGAACAAATCCCTTCTGCTGCTTCAGTTCCTCCACCGTCTGAGCCTCCAGTTCTGAAGAGGAAGGGTGGAAAACCGCAGGGGAACAAAAACAGACATAACAGATTATTCTGCTCAGATTTTGAAATCAGAAGTTTAAGGTAATTCGATTATTTCTCAGGAATGACAGGATATAATGAAGCAAATAATTAAGATCAACTTCCTACCAGTGAGAACACTGTGTATGATGTCTTCAGACTTCACTGATGGTTTCAATGAACCTGAAACCCAAATTAAAAATCACACATTTTTACAAAAAAACAAAATAAAACACACCAACAACAATTAGTTGATAATCGGTCTCAATCCACATGTTGATTAAAAAAATACTTTTGGTTTTCTGGAGTATTTACTTTTCATGAAACAACAGGAAGTTATTTTATTATTTAAACTGTTAATTACTGCCTGGAAAAAAGACTGTTTGTCTGTTAGCAAAATATCTCCTGAATCAGTGGACATATTTTAATGGAAGTCTCACTAAGTAATCACTGGATTTGCGTCTAGAACTCATTCATTTTTGGAGGTAATCCTGTTCAAAATGGCTGCCACAGCTAATCAAACCTAAAAAACAAAAAAGTGTCTTTTACTGTCACTTATATAAATATTAAGCTAAACATTTGATGTGGTAGTAGCTTAACAGATTTCGTAAAACATTATTTTCAAGATTTGACCAAAATGGACAAAATGTCAATAATAGACAATAATTTCTAACTCTGGTTTGTATCTTTTGTGTTACACTTGAGTTAGTATTATTTAAAAAACGTAAGTCCTTCATTTGCTGATGTTTTGGCAGGTAGATTGTGACTGACAGTACCTGCAGTCTGAGGCTGGTGGCTGACCAGTGAAGGAGGTTTTGGGGCTATAATGGTTGTGTGGTTCACTCCGTTCTCTGCAGGCAGCGTTACCCTGGAGTCCACTTTAGATTCAGAGGGAGCATCACTTCCTGCCTCCACCTGCTCACAACATGAAACACACAACTTTTAACAATGACAGTGAAAGTCTCAGTATCAGTAAATGCTTTTATTCTCATTAGTTTATCCTGAAAATCAAAGCTTATCTCCTTCTTCTTTCAGCTCCTCCAGCTGTTGCCTCTAATCTCAGAACTCACTTGTCCCAGAGTCCTGCAGGACAGTTTGTAGACAGAACTTTGGTAACCCACTCTGAGCATGACTTCCTGTGGCGAGGCTCAGCGGACCTTCATTTCCTGTTGGCTCGCACGCGGTTCGCCTCTTATCTCTCAAACATTACCCTGGATCTGTCTAGCCAGGTCTTCTGTTCTCTCTCCCACACTAAGCCCTGCCTTTCCACGCTCGGCCTCTTTTGGTCACTGTTGCCATGGACACGCCGTGAAACAAGCAACTCTCGTGGGTAATCACATCAGCTGGCAGATAAGAAGGACCCTGAGGGACAGCTGTTCTCCGCAGGCTGCTTTACTAATTCTAATTACCTCAGACGCTGCAGTTAGGCCACGCCTCTTTTCCTTCGTTTCATTCTCAGAAAGTCTCACATCTTTTCTCAGATATCGGCTCTTTTTTGTCCCCGGTTGATTTTAATCTACAAATAAATATATTTTTAGGATCTTTTTAAACTGCCAACATTGCTACTACCCATTAAAAATAACATATATCTTTCCAAGTATGCATAGAGGGGGAAAATACCCAACTCCACACAAAAAGGACAGTCTTATGATGAAACTAAACTCAGACTCTTGATTATTCTTTCAGTACTCCACTTTGATTTGACCTTTTATGGCAATAAAACATCCTATAAACTCTACTTTATTATTGATTTATTCTAATTTTCCCTTAAACCTGGAACCCCCAAAGAGATAAAAAAATGAACCTACCAAAAGCAATTTCACCTTGACATTAAACTGCACTTTAAAGTCTTTCAGATAATCTGGTCCATCATAGGAACCAAAAGATTTGCCCATAGTCAAGGTGTAAAGTAGAGGTAGATAAAGGCTTTTTTTATTTAGCAGCAAGAAAAGGCAAAATAAAAGCTCGGTTTGACTAGAGATTAGACTTCTTAACAATGATGATTGATTTAGTGTGAGTTGTGTTTGAAAAACGACCTGTTTTGGAAGTTTTTCTAAGTCTCAAAATGATTCATCTTCTATTAAATGTCTCAGCAAGTAATAACATATACTTTAAAAAGCTCAAGTCACCCACATCTAATAATAAAAACAGCCTTTCCTCCAATATGTTTCATTAAATGACCAAAAAAAAAGATAAAATTAGTTGCCACCTCCTTAAAAGTTGACTTTTCCCATAAAACAACAACAAAACAGAGTTTTGTGACGACATATATACGTTATAGAGAAGTTGTTAATAATCTTCACCCACCTCTTTGTCCCCCTCCTCCTCGCCCCCCTCCTCTAAAGTAAGCGCTGCCAGCTGATTGGCTCTTTGCTCCATCAGGTTGACGTAGCGGATGGGATTGGACAAGGCTTCAATGACATCTGAGGATCAGACAGGAAACATGTTCTCTTTTCTTTCCTCCACCCTGAATCAAGGAGCAACATCTTCATAACATTTCTGTGACGATGACGAACCTGCGAACGTGTCAGGAACGTAGTCCTTCACTTCAACGTAGACAAACAGGGCAGGAAGGATCAGAGACTGGTTCTTCTCATTCCTCAGACTGATGTAATGATAACCTGCAGAGTTTCACACACATTTGAGGTCTTTTAGAGTCAAAACAAAATTTTGAATAATTTAATACTACTATATTTTAAAAGATTTCCCTTTGCCAGATGATTTAAAAACTGCACAGTAAAAACCAGAGTGTTAAAATATCAGTGTTAAACCTTTCAGAGTCAATTTAACACCCCTTATTGTATTCCGTCATCACGTAGCCGTACGTAATGATGTCATCTCGTCACATGGGTGGAACCACGTGTTTGTCAAGCAGAGCCCCCCCTCCCCCTTTCACCGTGAGCTTCTGTACTCAACAACTCTGCCTGTTTTCCATGAAAAAGCAAAGCGGGAGTGTTTAAGTATGAAAAAAATAAACATTATATGAGGAATAAAAAAAATAAAACTACAAATGGCTCATTACTGCCCGCGATGTGGCTCCTATCGTTCGTTGTAAAAAGCCGTTCAAAAGATTTGGATCGTTCGCGAACGTCCCATCTCTAGTGGAGTACCTTATTAACTCTGCTTAGAATCATAATTACTCTCATCAGAGTTATTGGACTTGTAGTGTTAAGTTTTATTAACACTGTGTTAGTCAGTGTTTATTTTTAACTCTGGTTATTGTTTTCTGAAAATATGACACTATGGAAAGAGTTAAATTGACACCAATTCAAATAAGAACCAAATAGACTCGGACACAGTGTTAAATTTAACTCTTTAAGTGTTGATTTAACACTGCAAAATTTACTATGTGGACGCGACTCTTTACGCCAATATGCAGAAGAAGAAAATGTTTTTACCTGGACGGATGGCTGAGACAGGAATGATGCGGTGGCCGATAAACTTCCCTCCTTCTTCAAACACAGCTATTCTCAGTGAAGCCAGTGTGGGCAGGACAACCTGAGGAAAAACAGGGTTATATTTGTGAATAAAATAAAAAGGAAAATGTGTGACCATGTGGAAAAAAGGAAAAATAAAGCAATAGCTTTTTTAAAACTAATTATCTTTATTGATAAAATAATAAAAATGTGATACTTTCATTCAAATCAAGAGCTTCTAAAAAGTTTTTAAATTTGTGGTGTTTTTTCCTCTGACAGATGAAGAGTCTATATACTATGCAGTTTTAAAAATGTAATCAGATAATAAGAAGTCTGTGTCACTATATGTGTGTATTTGTCTGTTAGTAAAATATCTTTTGAACAATATGAACAAAGCTCTCAGATGAGTGAGTGCTTTGTAAAGTAAACCAGATTCAACATGCACGTCAGAGCCATTTACCTTTAGAAAACACAAAAATGTCTACAACTCATTTTAACAGATATTGAGCTAAAGTTTGGTATGGTAAGAGCTGAGAGTTTTTCCCAACTGATGCTACCAGATGGTGACTTTTTTGTTTAAAAACATTACCATCCAAAGTGCTGAGTGACATGCATTTCTTCAAGGAATACTAAACCTAAAATTTTGAAAAAATAGTTTACATTTCCTGTCCTTAAAAATGACAATTATACTGTAGACATTATTATTGTTGCATAAAACAACAACATTTTAGACACTTTGTAGAAACTATTAAATGCATTTATGAAACACAGTTAAATAGGATTAAAGAATCGTTAGCTAACATGAAACCTTGGTCACCAACATAAAGCCCATGTTTTATTAACTATAAAACAACTGTATATTACGTGTGCTGAAAACATCATCGAAAATAGAGAAAAATGAATGGGGTTGAATATGACCCATACAGAATATAAAGTTATCTTTGGGACTAAATTGATCTTTTCTGCACTTCTAGAAACTCCAACAAAATGCATTTAATGGCTAAAAAAGTAGATTTTGCACAATATGTCCATAATATCACTCCGTCTGCAACTTCAAAAGGCCAAAATGCAGAGGTTTATAGTAACAAAGTACATTTACTAGTAACAAAGTACATTTACTTTGTTGCAGTACTCTGTAGTTTTACCAAGGATTTTTTAAAAACCATAACTTTTACTTTTATTTCATTACATTCAAAACATAAAAATTATACTTTTACTTCATGTAAAAACTAATTATACATTACATCTAGTTACACATTATATGACCAGAACTCATCATGGAAGGAAATGTTTATATACTCTTAAAAAAAGAAGTTTTTAATTTACTTAACCAAGTTATGTCAACTGGTTCCACTGAACCAAGTTTTATTCACTTTATTCAGTTTAGCAGAATCAGCTGACATACTGTAACTTAAATAAGTAAATTTAACATTTCATTTCTTAGAGTGTGTGTAAAATACTTTTACCTTCCTGATTATTGTGAGCAGTTTTATGATTTTTACTTTAGTACTTTTCTTATCAGTGAAATTTATTTTTACCAAAGTCACTTTCTGTTAAAGTATTTTTACTTTTACTTAGTTACTTTTTTGAAGTACTTTATACCAGGGGCGTGGCTATGGGTGGGCCTTTGTATCTGGGCCCACCCAAATCAAATGGCTTTCTTAAATGAAATTAAAAATAATTTTATAATTCTATGTATAATTTAGTTCTATTTTTGAGGGTGTAATTCAAACCATCATTAAATAAAATAAAAAATAACTAAAATTAAATAAAATTCAAATTAACAACA
>JARVGW010000086.1:5772454-5812991 GCA_031762495.1 Anablepsoides rubrolineatus | reverse complement strand
ATATATAATTTTTTTAAGCTTCCTCTGGACTTTTTACAGGACTGTTTACATGTGTCTCTTTGTGTCTTGGTGATGGACTTTAGAGCTGACCCTGCCTCCCTCACATGGAAAGATGGGGCGAAAAAGTGCGTAAAGAAAACTGATGTTTAAACTTTTTATTTGTTTGTTTCATAAAATGTCAATCTAAACATTTTAAAAACAAAATTTAGTCTGAAAGCTATTTTTTTCTCTCTTTACTTATTTAGATCTGAAAAATGCAAATGGTTCACAGTATTTTTTAAGGCTGTGTAGGAATTCTAATTCTGCTCAAATAATCCCAGGTGAGAAAAACAATACAAGTAAATATTCATTAACCTTTATTTAACCAGGAAAATCCCACTGGCATCACAGATCTCTTTTGTAAGGGAGCCCTGGGCCTGAAGATTTTTAAACTGTAGAGGAAACCATCCGGAGAAAACAGAAACAGAAACTCCCCACAGGTCCAAACTGGGGATTGAACCTAAAACCTTCTTGCTGTGAGGCATCAATGCTGCCAAATATCCTTTAACCTGTCAAACATAAGCAATGTGCCACTGAGCAGTGGTGGCTGTGGGGCAATGGTAGGGCAGCTGACATGGGACCAGAAAGTTACAGGTTTGACTCCATGTCATGCCCACATGTTGTGGTGTCCTTGAGCAAGACACATAATCCCCAACTGCTCCCCGGGTGCTTACACAGCAAAAATGCCAGTGTTGATTTAACACCCACAGTGTTAATTTCAACACCAACAAAGTGTTTATATGTTTCCACACTCGCTGGTAATAAAATAACATTTGTGAAACATCAGCCAGTGTTTAATATTCAACAATACTGGGTGTCATATTAACAGTTCAACAGTGTTAAAATAAAGTGTTAAAAGTAACACAAGTGTATTATTATTAACAAAGGAAATTGTGGTGTTAGAAAAGGTTTACAGTCACCACAAGGTGTCAATACACCATAAGTGTAAATTTAACACTCAGAGTTAATATTAAACTCTCTGTAGTGTTGGATTAACACTGCTCAGTTAGTAGAGATGTATAATGGAGTCGACCTTCACACACCAGGACACACCTCTCACTCATGGTGTCAATTTTTGTCCAATAACATAAATTTAAACTTGAACAACTTGATAAAACTGAACCAGAAAACTAACCAGAACAACTCATTTTTACTCTCATGAACTTCTTTGTTAATCATAAACATGCAAAAACATAATTTCTGCAATATTTCTCAGCAAGTAATGCTGAGTAAACACTGGTCTGTTTGACATGATGTAGAAGAGGGCGGGGCTTTCAGAATACTTCTTTCAACACTGCATGGTGTTATATAACAACACTGTTAAGTGTTATATAAGACTTAACAGTGGGCGGAGCTTATTTAACACTGTCCAGTGTTGATATAATACTGAGAAAATCAACACTGTGAATTAACACCAACACTGGGTGTTAGTTTACTTAGAAAGTGTTAAAACAACACTAGGTGGTGTTAAATCAACACTCAAACGTTTAACACTGAAATTTTAACACTCCTGTTTTTGCTGTGTACTACTCCACTTGATGCATCTTGTGTGTGAGGTGTCAATTGCAATGAACAAATGTATTTATCATTTATTTATTCACATGCCCACATAGAGAGCAAAATATTTTCTATAAAGCCCTATTTGCAACACTTTTATTCTCACTCATATAACACAAGCATATCAGGACGTTTTGACACACAGCAGGGCCTTGAGATCAAACTCCCAAAGCAGCAATTGAAAACTGACAGTGTGTGTTTGTGTGTGTGTGTGCAATCGCCTTGAATTATAGAACACAGCTTTCGATTTAACTTGACAAATAAATCTGTGCACACGCACAGGCACGTTTGTGGCACAAAGCTGAGCCACTGACCTTTCTGTGCCAGCAGAGAGTTGGGTTCATACTTGTCCACCAGCAGCTGAACTTGTTCTGGTTTGAGGGGAGGGTAGAGGATCTCGTTCAGACGGGGGTCTCGCTGTTTATTGTTAATGAACTCCGTCATCTGCTCCACTGTGAGGTACGGTCGACTTTTGGCCCCGCTGCGGAGAGGGCGGATGGGGGTTAGAGGTGACACGATGACAACAGCAACAAAAAAAGAAAGAAGGTCAAAGAAAACAAACAGCTGCACAAGACAGATGTGGAGATGAGTACAAATCCTAAGAACCGAGGAATTAAAAAACAAAACAAAGGAGAGGAGGAGCTGCAGTAAAGACACAGATCTAGAGTGAAAAACAACTAAAGTATAAAAAAACGAATAAAAAGATGATTAAAGACTTTCAGTAAATTGTAAGATCTGATTAAAATGCCTTTCATATCTGAAACTGTTTCACTAAATTAACTTCTCCATATTCTCCTGGCTCTTATGCCGTCTCACTTAGCTGTAATTAAAATCTAGATTTATGACCTGCAGTGACACCAGTCGTGCTGTCATGCTGGCTCAGCTCATGATCTGAGTCACTCGGGGCCAAGCAGGCAGTCCTGCCTCTCCAGTTTGGGGAGAGGGGCGGGGGTAACGGCGGGGCTTAAAGAGTCCCACATCAAGGCCAATTCATTATCATGATTTATTGCTTTCACGGATAAAAGAAACTGTCTTCGATGGGACTGCTAAAAAAAGCAACAGATGACTGAAACACAAAATAAAACCCATTGATCATTCTAAACTGGTAGCGAAGGAGCTTGTTTACACGTCAGAGAAGATGTGGTCCAGCTCAGGTCGAGGGCAGATGTTGTTCAGAAACATGTTGTACACATCTGGGGTGAAGTCCTCCTGCGGGATGGAGTCGTTCTGCAGAGGACAACAACACCACTGCTATTAAACACATACATGCGCACAAATCATGCAGCAGCAGGTGAGACAAGACGCTGTGTAAAAACTGCACAAAGAATAGTAGAAAGCATCAATCTAAAATTTACTGTTCTGTAGTCAGAAGACTCTAGAATAAGCTTTGTATTCAGATGTGCTTCATAAAATAACTGAATATCAAGTAGTGTTTATTTCTGTTTAAAGAGAATATTTTTTGTAGATATGCTGCAATTGGCAACTGAAAATATTAATTTAATTTTCACATTATTAGTCAACTTTGAGTGATGCAGCAACCACAGCCTCAACATGCAGGTGCCACAGTCTGTGCTTTTCTGCTGTTTTTGTGACAGTTTTTTTTGTAAATTTCTGTTTTATCGGTTCAATGTTTTATCCTCTTGTGTTCAGTTTTTTGTGTTTAGGACAGTTTGGGTTGTTTTCTTTTTCACCTTGCACACCACTTGAGCATTACTGGTCCTCCTCATGTTTCTCCATGATCTCCTTCTCAAGTATTTTGTAAGATGAGTTTGCCTCCACATCGGCTGTTTTGTTTTTATAACAACGTAAATTTAGTTTTGAGCTCCTACTGTACGTCTGTGTTCCCACTTTCCTATGAAGGGTAACAGCAGGTCAAAGATAAAGCTCAGATTTTGTAGGGTTCACAAGTTTTCAAACTTGCTTTACAACTTGCTGTAACTAAATAGTCAGTTTCTGGAAACTTGACCTTTACTTTTGCTTGGGTTTTCTGCTCTTTGCACATTTTTTTTCATGTATTTTTTGCCACCTTGCTGACTATTTAAAGCATTTAAATGTCTAGAAGTCGCGTATAAATACTTCAACTATTTAATTATCCTTTGAAAGGCACTTGGTAATATTTGACTTTGAACACCAATTATCCAGTTGTTTTACCTACGTTTGCCCTTTTTGTCTTAAGAAATAAACAAAAACAAATATGCACACTTTTATGGAAATAATTGATTGCTTCAGAGGAAGCAAAGCCACTTTATATAAAAGCATATCAAATGAAAATAAATAAAACTCAAAAACATTCCAATCAATTTGGCTCAGAGGAAATACAAGCTCAAAAAAAAACATGAACAAATTCAACAGCTGTCAATCCGTCTCAAATATTTGGAAAATACAGTGGCAGCTGGGCTTTAGAGAAAAAAACAGTCTGCCTGTAAATAAACAGCAAGTGGGCAAACAGCAGTCTTGGTCATTAAAAGACAAAATTAATGAAATTGTAATGAAAGAGTTAATTAATATATATACTGTGAATCAGTAGGTCAGTAGTAGGTTTGAGTGGTAATACAGGTAAACAGTATATCATTAAAAAAACTAGTAATAACATAAAGTCTTCATAAAAGTTGCTGCAAATTTAATCTTGGCTGTGTTAGTTCTGTTTGTTTACAAGAGGTATTCATGTAAACTCTGCTGTGATCGTAGTGGTTTTATTTTCTCTTTAGTGATGCTCAGTGTTTAGAATGGAGGCTGAGGAGACAATAGTGTAATATAAATATAAAGCATAAACAGCAACTCCACCTTGATGCAAATATCTCACTCTGTTACCAATGTGTGACCTGTTCATTTCACTACGTTATAGTGTCTTCAATGAGAGAGCTCTTATTAGTTATAGCTAAATCTATCAAACATCTGAAAATGTAACATTGATCAACTTGTTACTATTTCATTCAGACTCGATGCAACAGGCCAGGAAAACCAGGCAATAATCTCCAGGCTGACGCGAGGCCCCCAAACAACGACCGGTTATGCCTTAAATGCGACCAACTGTTTACTACTGACCTGAGCATCGCTTTAAATTCTATAGTCGTCAATAGAAGAAAGTGTAACAACAATGTTGTTGGAATCCCCCTGAATGGGGCCCTCTCCCACTAACTAAACATACATGAGGTTCACACTGGGACAGAGCAGACAGAGTGAACAGGTAAACTAGCTCTATGTTTTCCAGCAGGTTGTGGCTATAACAGCACCTCCTGTTACCTGTTTTTGGACGTTTCATGAAACTCTAAAGCATTTACAGATGACTACGACTCTTTTTTGCACGCTGAGAGGCATTACAATAGATTTTAGCGTCACTGCTCAATGATGGCGAGTACAATTTTTAGAGCACACTCTGCAAGTGACATCTGCTTTAAATAAATGAATGTTAGCCTGGCGGCCCACCAGCCTAATAATACACTGGAGGAAACCCTGGATAACACCTATTCCATGTCTACGGAGTTGTACATAAAACATTCTTTCCAGTTCAATCAGATTATTAACCTCACCTTTAATGCCTCTGCAGGGTATCGAGTCATGTTTAGATGGTTCATTAATTGCACAGTTTCAATCAATTTGTTGTATCCACTGCATGGTAGCAGTGAATTTTTATTCATGTATGCAACATCTTAAGGTTACGTAAGTCAGAAAATCCAAATAGTTATCAGAACTTGCTGCGGTTCACACCTGTAGAGCAAGTTTTTTTTTCTCAGAGCTATCAGAATCAAGCAGGTCTGATAAAGACAGAGTGTCCTCCGCAGTCAGCAGCAGCAGCAGCAGCAATCAGAGCAGAACCAGAGAGTATTAAAAAGAAGTGAGAAAAAGGGAGGATGCACTGAGGGAGAGGGACGCAGGTCAAGCCCTGCTGACACTCACTGATTCTTAAGAGGACCTTGGTGAGAAACGTGTTGTGGATGCATTGAGAGAGAGAGAGAATGTGTGTGTGTTTATGTGTGTGTGTGTGTTTGAGGGATTAACAGCAATACCATTTAGCTGTAATTACTTGTGCAATGGAACAACAACAAATCCCACTAGACCTTCATACAGCAACATGTTTTTTTTCTCCTGTCGTCCTTCCTTGTGCTAATTATGTTTAGCCTGTTCACTCTCTCTCTCTCTCTCCCTCTCTCTCTGTGCATGTTTGTTTTTCTGTGCGTTTCCTCTGTTTGTATTCAGAAGCCATTTATTAGAGCTTCGCTGTGTCCGTTCTCCTGTGCGCCCATATGTTTCAGCATGTGTTTGGAACTTCATTAAACAGCATTTTCACCACTTCCAGGGATGCAAATTGCTTGCTGCTGTTGTGTTAGAATGCAGAGACGGTGCTTAGGGGACTGCTTGCACGCCTTTGCATGAGGAGGCAGCTTCTTTTGAGTGACGCCTTAAAAAAAAAGGTAGTTATAAAGCAGCTTTTGTCATCTTTATTGCTCCCCGTGGGTCGGTTTGTTGTGTTACAACCACAGCTAAATCAGTTCTGAGTGGGAAGTCATGCAGACATGCAGAAAGTATGACTCCAAACAAATGAGCGAAGCGGCAATCAGTTGTGGCTTCAGGAGGATAGATAATGGGCTAAATGGCGAGAGGACCAGCTGATGGATGGGTGGAGAAGATTAAAGAGCTTGAAGGCTGAGATAAGACAGAAAGGATGAGATAGAGAAAAGAGACACGTGTGGAAGCAGATTTATAAACAGAGGAAATACAAGGAGACTGTAATATATTGGAGAAAAAGGGGGAAAAAACAGAGAGCTTTGGTGTTTTGTTGTCTTACTCTGCCAGAAGGGAGGTTGCAGTTTTCCAACGCTGTCTCCACTCGCTTCCTGTCTGCAGAGAACACCCTGAAGATACTATAAAGATAAAAAAACATACGTCCTATGAGTGAAAACAGGAGATGTTGACAGAGAAGTTTTCCTCTCTGATCATTGCGCGTCAAACTTTCACCACAACTTTGAGTTGACACTTATTCAGCATCTCCTGCGAGGACCTTCTGTTTTCCTCCGAGGACAATCTTTTTCTATTGAAGGGACAGAAAGGAAAAACTCGGCACGAACACAAACTCCAGCGAAATCCTACAAGCTGAAAGACGAAAGTAGGACACACATATTGCCTGTGTAGAAAATGAAGACGCAGTGTAAAGACTGCAGAGGAAGACATAGAACAATATGAGGGAAGCACAGCCTGCATTAATGGCATCCAACAGCACTAAAATAAACTCAAGAATTCTGGGGTTTTTTTCAGCTTTTGTGATAAACTTTGTTTCAAATGTTAACATTCATTTTTATTAGAACTATAAGAATTAAAGGCCAAGCTTTTCAGCAGCTGCCTTTAATGCCAGATTTAGACTAAAATCATCTTATGATGATAAATGAAAGAGTTGCAGCCAGTTTGTTAAACCTACATGAGTTCAAGATCTGTGTTAGTGTTTGGAGCATGTGATGGTGCTCAGCTGCTGCCACACCAGAAATAAGCTGTGTCTTTAACATCATTAATCGTTAAATCACTGAATTTATGAGGATCATGTATTCTTACACCCCTATTGTGCAACATGTAGAATTCAGAGTATATGTTGTGAATTATACTCAGCTACTACCACACTAAATTTTAACAAATTATTTACAAAAAAGACAGAGTTATGCACATTTTTGTTTGGGCTGCTGATTAGCTTTGGTAGCCACATTGAATGCTAACTTGACAGAACTACAAATCCACACACACGCACACACACACATACTATGTCTCTCTATCCTCTTCACTTTATATCAAAGACCTCACTTTAATAGTAACTACAGCAGAAATGGTCCTCACTCTGTAGTAAAAACAAGTACACACACACACACCAACTATGTCTCTCTATCCTTGTGGGGACTTTCCATTGACTTCCATTCATTCTTTGGAAATTTTATAGCCTAACTCTGACCATTTACCCTAAAATTAACCTCACAGGTTAACCTGACCAAAAAACTAACCTAAACTCAATTCACACCTTGGTCCTAAAGCTAACCCCCCCACCCAAAATCAGCCTTCGAGGTCGAGGGGACCAGGCATTGGTCCTCACAAGGAGCATTCAGTCCCCATGAGGCTGCATTTTCCTGAAAAATCGTCCCCACCAAGTAGCAAAAATAAGGGCGCACACACACACACACACACAGACCTTTGTTGACTGACAAAAAGACTTAATACATGTTTGGCAGGAAAGTAGAATAATAAAAAAGTAGAACAATAACTGAGTCACAAACATCCACACAAAATTCATGAAGTTCATGAAATAATAATGATTGTAAATCTTTGTGAGGCTGAAATACAAACATAAGCAGACAGAACCTCATTCACAATGTTGATGTTGTTCCGTCAGTGCTATTATTAGCATTATCATTCATGTCAGCTTGTAATAACAAATCTTCTCATCGGCTGCAGATCCAAAACAAACAAATAATGTGCAGGTATGCTGTTTCTCTGTAAGACATGCGTGAAAACGATGGTAAAAATCTGATTTCATCAGCGTCCTGGTTCATTTAGCACATGTCAGGGTTCTCTGACAGATTAAAAGATTGTGCCATCTGTGTGGAGGAACTCCTGTCTTCTCTTTTATTCTTCTGCTTACAGACAATAAATATGATTTGTTACTGTGAACTCTGGTTTGTTACAGCCGCTGCGTGATTGTTTAGGTCTGTTTTCATTCGTCATAGTTGGCCTTAATTATTTGCTGAGGCGCGCCTGTGTGGATCTATGAGTAAAGACTGTATGCTTCGTGGGAGAGCACTGTCAAGCTGACATTAGTCAAGCAGACATGTCCTCCCAGCAAGGAGGTTAATTCCCTAAACGGCGAGGAGCACGTCTCTGCCTCTGTGTTTTGACACCCACCGCTTCCCCGTGTGGCTCTGAGGGAGGTTATCACAGGAGTTCACTGAAATCTCAACTTGAGTAATGGAGATGGAGCGAGTTGGATTTTTCAAGGAGCTGACGGCGAAGAGAGATGAAAGCGATATTGGCTAAAACGAAAGACACAAAGGAAAATTCTTGCACATGAGACAAACTTTGAACTGAGCACTCAGCAAATGCATGTACGCAAACTTGTGCAACGCGTGTGTACATATAGAGACTGGGTGCATGTTGAAATGGGTGAAAGGGAAAAGGCAGACTGAGCTGCAGTTTGTGTTGATCAAAAGAGTGGAAAGGTGTCAGGGGGGAGAGACGAGTGAGCGCGTCAGCCAGACTTACTTCTTGACAGGAATTCGTCCCTCAGGATTGAGCTGCAGCTTCAGCCGAGTGTATCTGGACAGAGAACATGTTTTAAACATGACATAGCAGTTAAGCACAATATTCCTGCTCAGATGTATTCTCTTTGAACGTGTGCATTGTAAGCATTGATTATGTTTACGTGAAGGAAACAAAAAAAAAAACATACAGCTGTGTGCACATTTCCCAGTGTCCGTGTAAGTGGAGCTCTCTCCACATACCATGAATGTGTGTCTATGTTTATATGCCAGGTTAGACTTATGGTTAATCCCTGGAAGTCTCAAGCATTGGCAGGGCAGAGCCGTGCAGCAGCAGCAACAACGCGGGTGGAGCAACCTGAGCTATAAATAGCTGCGCTGCAACAGGAGCTATCATTACAGGCTGGGCTTTAAGTGGCTGCTGGCTAATAATTAGTATCCATCACAGTGTCCACTACAGAGGGCAGGTTGCCTTTTACAGGCAAAGTCACTCAAGCTTTTGGCTGCAAAAAGGTTACAGAATGTTTTTTTTATTGTTGTTTGTTTTGTTTTGAGACTCTTTCAATAAAATGTGTAAAGTTGACCTCAGAATGAACTTGTCAAAACAACTAAAGATGAGGCGAGCAAAACCAAATTGAGCGTCTTTATTTCTATCACACTGATCTCAAAAGAACATCTTGTATCGAACAATCATTAGATAACATCTTCACGTTGCTGCTAACATGGCTCTTCTGTCGCCCTTCAGTCGCCCCCCCCCCTCTCGAAAAAACATAGCCACTGCCTTAAGAGCTAGGCACAGTTGGCCACATGCGGAGAAACATAATCGTCATTTCAGAGAATAAAGCCTCAACAAGCTGCAGAAGTGGTGGGAAGGAGTATTGGCTTATTTGTAAGGAAGCGGTGCACAACAGGTCGCTGTGAGCAACCGACGTGACTGCGAGAACCTGCTCGCTTCCATTTTATACAACTCTCCCAGTGCTATGCGGTCGATGGCCACTTTTATTGTCTCATAAGTCAATTAGACTCCTCAGGGGTGCGAGTTAATGGCTTCTATTCGCTGATAAACATCAGACAGCTGGAAGATGTCACCATGTGCAGCCGCAGGTATTCTCTAAAAGCAATATCTCACATTCATATTTAAGCTCACCGCATGAGCATCATTTAGTCTCTCGCTACGCAGATAAATCAGATGTGGTCCAGTGCGTGTGCGTCTCAGTGAGACGATGATGATGTGATAAACTGTTTGACACAATTAATCCACAAAACAAGAGGTGGCGTGAGGATAACTGATTGCAAAACAGTCTTCCTGGCAAGGTGGAGGTGTAATTTATGTAACCTGCAGGAGATGTGCACCTCAGTTACTGCAGTGGATGCTTGCTGGGATATATGCACTTAAAACGACTACTTTTGTCAAGAAGAATTGTTAGCTTATAGATGTTTTTTCAGTGGTTTAGGTCTTTCTGTGTATGAGGGTAACATACGCTTTCTCCAGGCAGGCCTCTCGGGACATGTTCTGCGCCAGGAGGTTAGATGCCAGCTTGAACAGTTCTTCTGCCCATTCCTGTCAGAAATAAACCAACCACTAAACCTCACATATCAGATTTTGATCCTTATAAAATATTGTTACCGGTGGCTGTCCGTTTTCACCTTTGCAATCTCCTCCTGAAAGGCCATGAAGTTCAGGTAGGCGATGTTGACCATGTCCGTGCCGCTCACCACCGTCACCAACCTGTTCTCCAGCTTCCCCACCAGCGTGCTGACGTCAAGCAACTCGCGCAGCTTCGCATCCTGAAGGGAGAAACACAAACACAAAGTGCATCATAGGTTTAAGGCTTTAGATGCATTTTCATGCTTGTGGTCTTCAAAAATGCAATAATATAAACTGTAGGGAGAAAAAAGAAAATCACGCATGCCTGCATCCAAAACCCAGTAAAAAAAAACTTTGCAGGAGAATCAAATGATGCAAAACAGGCCATGTAAAAAAGCCAAGGAATGTATTTTTCTTAAAGGAAGTGAGACGATCTGCACTGTTTCATAAGATTTTGACTTTTGGAACTGAAAACTTTGAGAACACTGAACTTTGTATGTTATGTACGTGTATGCTAATTTGATGTACTGTATATGAGGAGTGAAGTGATAGACTGGGGTCTTGGTAAATTCCAGAGAGACTTAAAAGGCTCACAAACTATAAAAGAAGCAAACAGATATTTCTAGACTACTTATCAAACTGTAAGTCTTTAACTATTTTTCAAAGAAAAGGTAAACATGGGCTGGTTTTAGATTCTGATGGTACAGTAACCTTGAGCCAAAACATTGCAGTTTTATGGTACTAAAACAAAACAAAAACCTATCTCATGGTTAATTTACTTTTGTTTAAAAGCCAATATGCAATTGACATAATGCTATTAAAATGTTTATAATCTGAAAAAATCAGGTTGTATTATAATATTGATAATATTTATGGCTATTTCAATTTTGATACACTCATCCAATGGGAATGAAAAAACACACAAATGAGTTGAGAGTTATGTGTTATTTAAAGTCAGTTAGATAATCAAATATTTTACTCATTAACATGTATTTACTAATGATCCATTACATGGAATCTAATTAGATATAAAATTTAGCTAGTCTATTAGGCTGTTAGTGCACCTGATGTGTTGATATTAGTTAGCTAATTAGCTAATTAGAAAAGCCTGACATTAGTTTTTTAATTGGCCACTTGATGAACCTGATGTGCTAATGTTACCTTGTTAATTAGCTGGTTAGCATGCAAGAGATTAGTTAATGTTAGATAGTTATTTAGCTGGTTAGCAAGCTTGACACCAGGGTATTGACTCGTTAGCCTTTCTGACGTGTTTATGTTAGTTTGGTCATTAGCTGTTAGCAAGTGTGACAGGTAGTTTAACATAAACATGCTAACTTTCTTAGCATGTTGCAATTGGTTTAACAGCATTACTTTTAGACAAGCCACAACTATAGGTGTTTTTCACTACTAAAAAACAATTTCAAACAGCCAACTCACTTTACTCAACTCACTTGCAGCTGACTGGCAGCTCACAGCAACAGGGGGAGTAGGGGGGCACTACTCTGGGGTACATATTTACCTGAGAAAACCTCACACTTTGACATCTCTCCATCTTTTTTTTCTGCTGCTTGTAGTCAAGTTGCGGAGGTTACAGGTTCAGAAAAGAAACTCAAACAGCCCTTTCCCCAGGACCACTCTCCAGGTTAGGCTTGAAAATGATATTTCTCTTTAAAACAATACGACTAAAGCTACAAGTTCATGAGAACAGACTGTCTCCACTTTTAGTGAAATAATTTGCAGATTGAATTGTCCTCCCACATTCATCCTCCAACAGATTCACCACATTGTTTTAAGAAATTTCTTCTCTGTTGTAACAAAACAGTGGGTGCTGGCAAAACTCCAGTTCACACAAAAAAAGATCCTCTAAAGTGTTTCTATTCAGTTGAGGTATTTATCAAGGGAAAACTAAACCAAACTCATTTTAGCAAAAACATGTTTAGGAGCCTAATCTCTGGTGAAAATTCCAAATACAAACTAGAATGCCTCTTGGGTGCAAGCGAATCAAATCACAAAGCTTTCCCTCCCTCCTTTGTGGTTAAGCATGCAAGCAGGATACAAAACGGTTGCTCTGGCTTAATTAACACAACAAAAAGCTCTGTAAAGGATTTTTGTTGGGACAGAAAATGAGCTCTGAGTAATTTAACCAATCAAAAAAGAGCATTGTGTCCTGTGCCATGCAGATAAATGTCCTCTGCACGTCCCTCACGCCCTCTAATCAAATTGTGCAGCTTAGTGTCCCCCATTTATGTCGCTCTGGACCTTTTTTTAGGTAGATTGTTGTTTTCTGAGGACAGCCCTTAAATCCGCCCGCATTTCTGCTTTTACTTGGCTTAGTGTGAATCTTAATTTAAACACCGCTCGTGGCTAAAGCAGGACATATTTGGTGTGTATCATTCAAGGGTTTAATTTCTCCTGGGCTTGACTACTAATAAATAAGCCTACATTCTGAGCTGAATAGAAATCCACTAATGTCCACTTGTGTATGCTGAGAGCCACCGGCTGTATGTCAAAGTGTAAAAGCCACTTGCTGTTGCTTAAACATATGATACCAAAGCCCTCACTGAGAAGTACCTTGGTTGAATGCCAAAGATGAAAGGCTTCTGGGAACAAATAAGATGACAGCAAGACACATATCTCATTTACTAAAACACCTACATCTGAATATCAATATAACTTGATACTGTTCAGCTTCATTCTCCTCTGGCTCTGGGTCAGACTCTGGCTCCAACATGTAAGGCTTGATGGACAAGTCTTCCCTTGTTGACATCTTTTAATTAAGTTGTAAATATAAAGTTTCTGCGCCACTATATAGTCATAAATCCCTCTATCAAACTAGAACAGACAGCTCTGGAAGCTGGAGGAGGTCGGGAAGCGCCTTGTTTGGATTTAAAGAGACAGCATCAAAATGAGTTGATCTGAGACACACCTCAGAAAAGGGGTGAAAGAGTGGCTTGCGGAGCTACAAGGAGGAACTCAGATCAAAGCATTGCAGTTCCACTTTATATAGATCCCAACTGAATGATTTAAATGTGTGAAAAAGAAGGGTTTAAAAGCATGATATGTCCACTTTAACTGAGTGTGCAGCTTATCTCCTTGTATGCAGTCAGTGCCGAGCTGCCTTACGGCATCTTGAGAAACAAGATGATGTCATGCAGGTGAGCTCTACTGAACAAGGGCGTAATGAGGTGTGTGTGTGTGGGTGGGGGGACACAAATGAAAAGAAGACAAAAAGACACCTTGACTTGAAAGAAGCAGTGAAACAGAAAAGGGGCTTAGCCATGTGAGTGAAATATAATTTGTACTGGTGCATTCTGGGAGGCATTAGAGGCATGCCTGAGGTCCCAGTTAAGACTGGAGATTTAGAGCAAACCAGGCGGAGTGAAGAGGGTGGGGTCAGATTTGTGGCGATGATGTGTGGTTGAGGGGAAGTGGATGATTTGTGTTTCAGGAAAAAAGACATTTCCTTGTGAGAGCTTTATTTAGAAACAAAATGGCCGGTTGAACATCGACTACTTCCAGACTGCACGAGTGTGAATATATGCCATGTATCTGTGTATTCTGACAGCAGCATTAGGTTTCGTGAGGGATTCGCGGAGCTGGATAGCAGCTGCATTGTGTCAGTGTGGGGACTCTGCTCAGACACTTCAGGTGAAGCTGCTGCCTGAGGAAACACAGACTTTTTCCTGCCTGCATTAGTTTGTCACCCCTCCCTCCTCCTCCTCCTCACACCTGTCGCCAGGCGTGTGCTCGAACTGTGACACGCTCTGTTGGGCACAAGGGAGCGGTTCCGATTGGTGAAGGGAAGCCAGAAACACCTCAGGTCATCAGTGCTACAGCATGGGACTAGTCTGAACTCACACACGCAGATACACACACAGGCCTGCTCTGCCGCAGTGTGGCTCATCCACACACTTTCAAAAGCATAAAACTGAACCTAAGAAGGTTTGTGCTGTTAAATATACCCAGAGGGACATCAGATCAAAGGAAATGTCAACATGAATGATTGATTGACCTCACTACCTACACATATGCCAACTCAATGAGAGTAAAGGGGGGCAGAGATCTGAAGAGCCAGATTAATAAAAGGAGATTTTATTTCACCTCTGTTTTACTTTCAGTATTCATTTATTTATTTTAAAAACAAATGACCAAAAGATGCTTTATATATTCATCCTACAGGAAACCTATTTACGATGAACGCACGAGTGTGATGCCGAGAAAATTCTCCTTCATCATGACGCCAAACGTTTGACCTAAATGTAAAGCAGATTTGCTACATCTCTTCCTTCACAAATGTACCAATTTCTGAAAGACGTTTGCGTAAAAACATCAAAGAGAAAACAAAATGGGATGGATCCAGCCAGGCTGTGCACTTTGCAGCGATTTGTTAAAAGAAAACAAAACTGCAATAATTTGACAAAGTGATGCTTTTAAAAAGCTACTCTAAATACATTTCTGTTGTTTTTTATGAAAATGTTTTTTATGATAAATTAAATTCATTGTCATTCTACATTGGGAAAGAAAATTTGACACTCAGGTTCATCAGCATACAGAGTTTATGCTGGAGGCTGCTGAATGCAGAATTTACTGTTCTAAAAGTTTAAACTAAAATTGAATTGAAATCATTAAATATAACATCTAATCATGGAAATACATGAAAGGAAAGAGGTCTATAAGTCTTTAAATCTATGGTTAATTTCAGTATTTAGAATAGTAAATGTTTCTGAACAATCAGGCTACAATTAAGACTACATGATATAAGAGTCAAAAATCTTCTGGAGAAATCTTACAATGTAACCACTGCAGCAACTGATGTATCTTTCCCATAAATGACTGCATCCACATCTGTCACCTTTCTCTCATTCTGTGAAGGGTTTAGAAGATTTTCAACCCAGGAGTGCAGACAGACACAAGGGAGCTGAAAAAATCTATTTTTTCTTCTGTGGTGGCCAAATAAAAGATAACTTTTGTTTTGACAAAAAAAGAAGAAGAAAAAAGCTGGCGTGGCAGCAAAAACCTAACATGAACTAAGGATAAATATTACAATTAGGCATAAGAAGAGCCATACATGGAAGCACAACAATGCCAGAATACTGTGTGTGGTGAGCTGAGGAACTAAAAGAACTGGAGCTGATGAGAGGAGCGGCTGCAGCTGTGACTGGTTAAACAGGGAACAGGTGTAGATGGATTCAGCAGACTGACAGGAAAAGTACTGACAGAGATATGGGCACCAGTGACCCCCTGTGACCCTGAAAGGAAGAAACGTGTATAGATAATGGATGGATGATGATGATTATTATAATAATAATAATATTAATAATCATTATTATTATTATTATTATTATTATTAATTAGTGGAAATAAACCTAACAATAAACACAAAAGACTGCCATATTGGCTTGTTTAATTATCTGAATTCATTGCCCACACCAGTGTTTGTTTTTTCGATTTCAACCGATCTTTGTTGGATGTTTGTGACAGTCACAGTTCTATTGGGGCAGGAAATCACAAAGTCCAGCATCTAATAAATCTGACATTGACCAGAGTGACACAACTATTTTATTATACAGAGCTGCACAGTGTCATATCTACGAGTTATTCACATTTTTATAGCGTGTCCTCAGCTTAACAAATGCTACTGAAACTGAAACCAAAAAGTTTCAAGCAAGAGATGATTCAATATCAGTGCATTTGTTGCAATTACTTTGATTTTGTGTCTGTGTGTTTGTGAACACTCGGTGATAACAGAGCAATGTCAACAATGTCAACCAAGTCATTTTATCCTTTTAAGTGTTTGTATTCATATTGTTTTGTGTGTTTTGGTTATTACATGCACTCTGTCCTTGTTTTTCAGCCTGAGTGAGTCACAGTCTACAGAGCATTGTGCCTTCAGTAAAACTAATCCTAAGATGACTCCATCTCCTGGCGATGTAGTCATTTATTTAAGAGGGTTTTGCTGCATCTGCAGAGCATGTTTTAAACATTAGCCACATCATAACTTACACAGACAGAAACACACATCCCATTAGACGAAGGAGCCCCATCATGTCACCATACTGGAGCTGGTTCCTGCTAACGGCTAACCTAATCATTCACATACAGTCACGTGCACACCCGGACGTACACGTGCAGCCTGAAAATCAATGACATCACATCCTTTAGGCATGGAGAAACCTCAGGATGAAGTCTGGATATGTAGGGAGACAGTTACACAAACACACTGTGTTCTTTATTGCCAACCATGTTTTCACCTGTTTGTTTGTCTGTTAGCAAAATATCACATGAACCACTGGACAGATTATAGGGAAACTCTTATAGGCCAATATTATGTGTTTCTCAGGCATATATTTAAATTCTATACCATAATAAAGTATCTATGTCACCTTAAGTTGTTATTAAAATGCTGTTTATATGTTTAAATAGAAAAGAAAATGATCTTCTCATTTTTTCCTACCATAAACAGCTGTGCTCCGTGATGAGGAAGCTCTGTTCGGAGACACCGCCCAGAGGCGTTTCTGGTACCACCCGGTCGTTTTGCTCCTCAGCATGGCTGCCTAAAAACGCTGCAGGACTTCTCAAACATGCATGAATGAGTCAAAGCAAGACTCTGGGCATGTTTTTCATTAGAGGATAACATTATAACATGGTATAAAGCTCAAAAAAGTTGATTTTATATGATATTGCCCCTTTAAAGTAATTATTGACTGTACGTCTAAAACTGATTAACTTTTAGAGTATGTCACATTCAAGATGGTTGTTATAGCTACATAAATAATGTTTAAAAATATCCATTACTTGGTCAGTTTTATGAGCTAAAATTGGAAGTGGTAGTAGCTGAGACTCATCCACAACTTATACTCCAAGTCTTAAGTGATTGTGAAAGAGCTGCTTTAAAAAAATCAATATTTAATGAGGTAAAATCTGTTAGCCAAGTATATCATTAACCACTAGATGGATCTTGATGAAACGTTCAGAAAAGAAAGTAGTCATTAGATGTACATCTACAACTAATTAGCTAATAGGGTAATAATTATTAATAAATAATTGATCTTTGGTAACCCCAAAATGGCTATAACACATCCAGTTTTACAGATATTGATCTAAAATTTGTTGTGATAGTTTCTAAACATAATCCCTAACACATGCTCATAGCACTACACATTGCACAACTTGTTTAAAAGCTTTGACATTAAATTTTGGCATCAATTGTGTTAACGTTTGACAAACACAAAGTACTACAAATCAGTCAGTTTTATAGGTATTGAATTTGGTGTGGTAGTAGATGAGACTCATTAACAACACATACTATAAGTTCACACACATCTTAAAAGATCTCAGATCAAACTCTGGCATAAAAAGAAGTGGTGATATGCAGCTAACGTCAGGCCTAATCCAGGTAATTGAAGCCAAAGTGAGTTCTTTTTGTATGTGAGTTGAACTGCTTTATGTTCAGACCTGCAGCTAAACAGCTTTGAAAATGGGTGAATACACAAAAACACACACAAAGCAAAACAATACAATCTACAACAACCCCCACCCAAACTTTCTACTCAACAGCCTGTTAGCATGGAGCTGCAGCACGGAGAGTCCCTGCAGCCCGGGGGCAAGGTGTAGTTTAGCTTTATAGATTCTGCTGATCAAACGCTCTGCGTGGTCCAGCTTTAACATCAGCAGTGTTTCACACAAGCTTCTACTCCCAATACAGCAACTCTGCAGTTACATATTTTAAACTTCCCTAGCTTGGAAATTGCCTTTACTAACTTTGAGTTCAGGGGGTGAATCTGAGCCACTCAACAGCAGCCCAGGGATATAGCACAGATAAAAGACTCATAAACAACTGTGGTGTAAACATGATCAAAGGATAGAGGAGAGAGCTGAGGAGGACGAGATGCAGGAGATTCATAGGAGAGTCCAGGAGTGGTTCTGTTTGTCTTTTTAGTTTTCTCACATGGTCATGATTCACTGGAGCCGCCGAGCGTCAGTGGAGGCAAACTACCAGAGTTTTATGAGGCGGAGAATTGCTCACGCAGCCCAGGAGTAAAAGGTCAGCACCTCATCAGTCTGAGCTGTCAGGTGATGTTGACCTCAGAACACAACTGTGGCCTGTGTGTGTGTACACATTTTTTTATGTGATTTTCCTGGTACACACAGCCTTGTGAGGACCCACTGTTCCTTATGGGGACAAAAACCCGGTCCCAAATGGGGAAAATACTGTTGGTTGGTCAGGGGTTTGATTTAGGACTAAGGTGTGAATTAAGTTTAGGCTAGATTTAGCATCAGGTATGTACCTGTGAGATTAGGTTTAGGGTAAGTGATCAGACTTTAGAAATAATCAGTAAATGAATGGAAGTCAATGCAAAGTCCCCATGAGGATAGAAGAACAAACGTGTGTCTACATGTTCTGCATGTATATTTGCAAGTAGGTTTTTCCCAATACCATTTTTTAAAAATAGAGTACTTACTGAGTTAGTAAGTCCCTCTGATGAGATCACATCAAATATAGAGTATGATGTATACTGTTGCAGGATTGTAAAATAAATTCAATACATTTTTCTTTCAACTTGTATAAATTTCTTAAACATTGAACTTATAAATTTTTCACTTGAAATGTAAACGGTATCATATTAAATCACATCACATTATTAGTATCAGTCGCAAGTATCAGGATACTCCCAGTCCCACTACATAAAAGTATATTCTGCTCATTAATATAAAGTTAATCTCCTAAAATGATATTCGTCATCTGCCACCATAAAATGTAGACAAATATGTAACTGCTTGTTGGTGTTTATCTGTCTGTTAGCAAAATCTTACTACTGAACAGATCCTAAAATCCTAAAGACAAGAGATTGACTTTTGGAGTCAGTCCAATTCAACATGGCCAGCACAGCTAACCGACATCAGCCAACACAAAGAATTGCTATAACTTAGTCAAGTTAGCAGATTTTGAGCAAAGGTTTGGTATAGTGGCAGCTGAGAATCAACACATGTTAACAGATTGCACAATCTTGGTTTAAAACTTTAGCATGTAGCAGGTCGATATGCATTCCTTCAAAAAAACCAAAAAAACCCACTTGTTTATTTAAATGTAATATTGAACTGTTTGGCCTACTTGCATTAAATGCAGTCATATTGAAGTTTCCATCAGTAATGCACTGCAGAACACAGTCTGTAGGAGAAAACCTCATCTGTGTAACTTTCTAATTAAATGTTTAGCCTCTTTTTGCCTTTGTTTGATGAAGTGGTTAAATGGAAATTAGAATAAAAGAATCCAATCCTCAACAGAAGAAGGCTCTAGCCCATCACGACCACTGAACTCGAATGCACGGTCTGTGGCAGTGAGTCACAGGTGCTCAGTCACGCACTGAAGCTCAGGTTGAGAAAACATGTGGGAGGACAGTGAAAGCTCATACAAGACTTAACAATCTCTCTTTCTGGTTCTTCAGTGAGGGCATCTCATTAACCCCCGACGCAACGAGACATAAAACGTGAGATGAAAAAGGTGGACAGAGAGGGCGACACTGAGACCAGGTAGTATACTATTTCCAAAATGCCAGAACGTCTGCAATTACCTGTGCTGACAGCCACTCATTTCCACATCTTATCCAAGTGGCTTAATATTAACACTTTATGCTAATCACATCCTGAAACACGGGAGAATTAAACGTAAGAGACTTTGAAGTGAAAGGGAAAATCTGATTTTCAAAAGGAGCGGTTAAAAAGCTCAGTATATCTTCTTTTTTCATCATGAATATTTTAATCACAGACTCTGCAAACTTATTACAGTCATTCCTCTTATGCCATCAGACTTTATTCTAACTGCACCACCAGACGTCTGGTTGTGCAGTTTGCATCTGTGGGGCAGCTGGCCTCAACACTTCAGGTTATATTAAACTCAAAAGAATCAAAAGATTTATTTGCGAAACTTTCGTAATTTTGTAACTCAGAATTCTATTGAGTAACAGACTCAAACTAGCAGCTCTTTTTTTTGCAGTATAAATGGTGAATTTTTTTAAAATAACATTTTGAAATAAATTCTTAAGTATAAGCTTTACTCAAAGTAACTTATCTACATATAATCGATCACAATGCTTATGCTAATTACATTATTTGATTTAGTTTTAGGGAGTCCACAAAATGTAAGAAATGAATGAAAGCAGTGACAAATGTTTCCAGCTTTTTTATAGATGCACGACCTGCAAGTTTTACAAAATGTGAGCTTAATTAAAATATAAGAAACTAACTAAATAAATAAATGCCTTTGACAGACCCTACACAAGTAGGGGTCTCTGCAGTACATAGGGGGCGTTTCTTGGTGTGTGGGTGGAGTTTGAAATAATGCTGGATGTTCTTGGGTAGGCACATTTTGACAAAACTGTGACTGGTTGAATTTACTTGTCTTGTGGCGCAAGTTAAAATAAGAAGTAATGGTAACAGTAAAATTATTGTCAACATAATGTACTGACTACAGATTTAGTGTAACTAGCAACTTCATGTCTTGAGTTACGACTAATATTAATTCAGATTCATTTTAGCGACCTTTTTAAGGTGGGTTAGGGCTGTTTTGATCAAGACGAATTCCCGCTCACATGTACGATGTTCACATTTCATGCGGCTAGCACCTTCATGTCTTGAGTTATGACCCACAAAATCATACTTGAAGTCATAAAAATGGTTATCCCATTTTTCCAATCACGTCTTTAATCCTCCCACAAACCAAGAAACTTAACATTATCTGACTTAACATCATCACATGTCAAAAAAAAGAATGGAAATAAACAGGGTTTTGTGCAAACCCTGAAAATAAAACACTAACATCTGTTAGTGCTACGATTATGTGTCACAAATGACTCTCTGCTACTGCCGCACCCAAATTTTGCTCAATATCAATAAATCTGATTAAATCGTTGTCATTTTTGTGTTGCCTAAGGTCAGTTGGCATGTGTTTGGAGTATGGAGTGTGCACTCTTTTTTTCCACAGAGGATCTTTGAGTGTGTCCTGACGGGTCTGCTGCTAATTGGGTCCTGCAAATCATTTGGTTTAAAAGTCCTGAGACTCTGGTGGCAGCCACTGACAGCAGAGTTATGCCTCTCGGTTCTCAACAGGTAATCGTAGTAATTTGGGGTTTCCTGAGCATTTGATTGTAGGCATTTCCTGTACATATGGTAAAGAAAGCACACTTGCAAATATAACACAGAAGCTGTAGGGGTGATTTTCTTTTGATCAAGTGTTTTGTTAATTTATGTTTGGTGGATATATTTTTAATTTAGTTATTTTCACTTTAGTTTTAGGAAACACTTCCTTGGAAAACCAAAACAAAACCAAAACAAAACAACAACAAAAAAAAAACACAAGTTTTGTTTGTTGTTTTGGATTTTGTTCATCCTGAAGATGCTGCTTCATGCATTTTTTTTTATTGAACTTCATTTTAGAGGTACTTTCTCCTGGTGGTGATATGAGGTCTAGAACAGAACTGCAAGTCCAGAACAGTTATAAACATAACACAGATGTAGACCTAATTAATAATTTAAATCTGCCCATCTGTTGATGAGATATTTTGCTCATGTTAATGGCTTCTTAGCAGAAACCTAGTACAACCAGTCAACCAGTTAAACTGCACTAAATTTAAATATATATAGAGCTGACTGTGTTAACATGGTGACAAAGTAATCAGCGGTAAAAGTACAACCTCAGTCCATCTCTGACATTTTACACTCCTCAACAGATTTTTAATGGTAATGCACTTTCTATTTTACTTCATTATGTCCATAGAAAAGACAGTCATACCAGTAAATATATTGTTATTTTTTTTTTTTAATGATATTTTAAACTAGCAGCTGTTTAGGTATAACGTTTTTTTAAGAAAAGAAGAGGGGCAGTGGGTTGAAAGCATGCTAAATATTTTCTAACACAGAACAGGCTGTGAAGAACTGGCGAGAGAAACAAAGAGTCACCTGCCCACTGTCGCAGTGTTTTAGTGGAGTAGAAAAGGTGACGTGTGACAGCCGCTGACAGCTGAGAATGCAGCCCTGGCAGAAAGTCCTTATTCAGGCTGCCACCGTGCATACAGAAACTCCTGACATCTCATTCAGCCTTGCTGTGTCATGAAAGAGAAACACATTATTCTCAACAAACACAGGGGACACTTGTCAGCATTTCACCGCAACTCAGCGGCCCCCTCAGTAATAACCGACTCATTTGATGCAACTGTCCGCCGACACACGCCGTCAGGAAGCATCGGCCGCCGTGGATTTCTCTCCATTTCTGTTTGAACGATCAACACTTGCAGAAAACTGCCTCATCACCATCGAAGTCCCAACTGTTTTTGCTCATGTGTTTGAGTTGTCTGCAGCAAAAGATGACCTGAACCACTGGATCCATTTGAATAAAACTTTCAGAAAAACAATCACTGGTGACGTCGACACAATTCAAGATGGACGCCACAACCAACTAAAGTTAAGAAACACAAAAATGCTATAACTTAGTCAATTCTACACATATTGAGCTAAAATTGAATATGGCAGTAGCTGAGTGTCATTCACAACACATACTCTGAGCTCTAATACATCTCATTTTGTATTCATGACATCACACATATATTTGTTGTTTTGTTTATATGTTGATCTGAATCAAAACAACAGGAAATCATTCCTTTAACCTCTTCTCTGTAAGCAGGTCAACACTAAAATCATTTTGCTCATTTGTAGGGAATCAGACTGCCAGCCAAAAGTAGGAAACACAACATCTGCTACGTTGCCACTTGTTGTGTACTCATCATGTGTGTGTGCACAGCTGAGAACTAATCATGCAGGTTGGTGTCTCAAAGACAGAAAGAGCTTAACCCCTTAATGGTCTCCTGTGAGCCTCTGAATTCAAGTCTTAGTTTGCAGGGCTATCAGCCAGTTAGGGGTTAAACAAAAGAGAATGAAAGAGAAAAAAAAAAGAAAGAAAAAGAAGCCAGGGGACAATTCATGCTGTGTGCGCATCATTTTGAGGAAAAGACGGAGAGACAGATGGGGCAAGGGGGCAGACTTGATGAGGTGGAAGGAGTCCACCTGGCACGCACTCTTCCTTTTACTGGCTGAGCTCATGTGGGGCCGACAGGAAGGTAAAGGCAAAGTCAGGGGTGGGGGGCTGACCTCAGACACAGTACCAAAACTCCAGCAGGAGAAAAATAATCAGTCCCTGGGATTCACCAATTCAGCGCCTCTCATTACAACGAGCGCCATGCGAAGACAAAATCTTTGTGGTGCACAGTTCAAACAGCCGAGTTGGACGATGAGTTTAATGAGGTGTGAAAAGTGTGTTGTGTAATGAGAAGGTTATTCTGATTAAGGTGGACAAAATAAGATTATCTGTTCTAGTTTTTTTTAAATAAAACCAGTCATAATAAACTACCTAAATGATATCAGTTGACTGTGTTGGGGATGACTCTCAACAACTACCACATTTCATTTATAAGAATGACTGAGTCATAGCCACGTTGTTTAGGTGACTCTGTTGTAGAGGCCATCCTGATTTGGACTGACCCTACATGATCATCAGTTGTAAATATACATCCAATGATTACTTTCTGAGAGTTTCACTAAATTCTATCCAGTGGTTCATTAGATATTTTGCTAACAGACATGTAATGTTCATTTGTATAGTTAATGCCAAAGTTTTATCTAAAGATGTAGCATGATTAGTGGTGCTTAGAGCATATGTATGGATATGGAGGAGGCACAGCCACTGCCAGAAAGTTTAGTCTAATATCTGTAAAACGTATAAAAATGAAGCGTTTTTGTGTTTTGTAAAGTCACTTGTCTGTAGCCATCTTTATTTGAATTAAATCCAAAATCTAACCAGTTTCAAAAGAATGATCCAATGATTACTCTCTGCAAGTTTCATTAGGATTTAGGGAGTTGTTCATGAGATGTTTTGCTAACACTCTAAATGACAAAAATCTAAATAATTTGTGCAGTCTATCAGCACTCAGAATATGTGTTTCACCATCCCAAAAGCTAGCTCAATATCTGCAAAACTGATTCTGTGTTTGTCAATTAACTGTGGTGGCCATTTTGAATCGCATTGACTCCAAAAATGAATCAGTTGTAAAAGAACATCTGATGATTGTTTCCTCTAGGCTTCATTAACATTCGTCCAGTGGTTTATGACATATAGTTAACTCATCCATGTGTTTATCTTTAGTCTCATCGATTACTGCAACAGTGTCTTCATAGGTCTGCCTTAAAAACCCATCAGACAGCTGCAGCTGATCCAGAATGCTGCTGCTCACATTTTGACTAAAACCAGGTAGATAGAGCACATCACCCCACTTCTAAAGTCCTTACATTGGCTCCCTGTAACTCAGAGAATAGATTTTAAAATATTGTTATTAGTTTATAAATCACTTAATGGCTTAGCACCACAATACATTAAAGATATGCTGTTGTTGTACCTTCCAGACTTCTCAGGTCTTCTGGTTCTGGTCTGCTTTGCATCCCCAAAACCAGAACCAAACATGGAGAAGCAGCATTCAGCTTCTATGCACCGCAAATCAGGTAAAAACTCCCAGAAAATTGTAAAACAGCTGAAACACTGAGTTCCTTTAAGTCAAGACTGAAAACCCACCTGTTTAGAGTTGCTTATGAAACATAATAAATGAAACATTAATCAACATTTTCATGTGTAACAATAGCACTTAACTGTGTTCTATGACTTTGTATTTGTTGTACAGTACTTTGAACTGCCTTGTTGCTGAAATGTGCTATACAAATAAACTTGATTGATTGATTGATTGATTGATTGATTGATTGATTGATTGATTGATTGATTGATTGATTGATTGATTGATTGATAGCTAACACACACACAGGTTAAAGAAAATATATATCTATCTTTTATCTTTCTGCAACAGGGGCTAAAAAGTTTGCAACTCTGTTTGACACTTGTGCCATTTCAAAGTACTTTATGTATCTCAGTGTGTCCCAGGTATTCTAGTTTCCACCCACTCTCTCTGACTCATTCCCATCTCTAAGGTGGATGAACCTTGTCCAGTTTAAGCCGTCCATCGAGCTCCGTTCTGTCAGCAGTGGCACTAGAAACAACACCCAGCTGCCAGAAACGAGCAGGTATATAAATATGATAATTATTCCGGAGTCATGCGGTGGCTGTAATTCTGTGCAGACAGACTCTGGTAAATGTGGAGGAATGAGAACCGCGGCTAAGAGCCCATTCAGGGCCTCCACACACCAAATGACACGCTGATGGCATTCAAGGAGGAGCAGATGCACGCCCACACAGACACTAATGAACACGGGAGATGCAAAAAATAGATACGGAGATACAGAAACAGCCATGAGACTGGAGGAGCAGTCACATTTCTGGGGCCTCGTTTAGCCAAAAAAATAAATAAATAAAAAAGAAACCTGAACATTCACATCCATAGTGTTCCAATGCAGACCACTGCAAAAATGCTCAACTTTTACACACACAGGCAAATTTGTTCAGAGAAAAGTAAAGCTAGCTTCCAATAAAATAAATAAAATGTACTTTGTAATAGATTTTTTTAAATAAAAAATGACATGAATAACTTAAAGATTTCAAATTCTGTTTATGTGAAACAAGACTGGAAAATGTTGGTGTTTTGGTAAAAAACAACTCAAAGATGCATCTACCTGAAATAATAAGTGTTCTGTTTCTTTCTGCGAAAACAAATAAATTAATTCTACCTTGTTTTTTGTCCTAATTATGACTTTGTATTGTGCTCCAAAAATGCTAAATCATCATACAAAACAAATTGTTCAATAATGGGTCTGAGAAGCTGTGTTCATGAAGTGCATCGATCTGCTTTGTTTCAATTATATTTAGAGAAGTCTTCATGCTTTTCCAAAAATCATTTTTTCTCAAAGCGGCCTTAAAAAATGACTATTCCTCCCTAAGGCTCGGTGCGAAGAGCTCTTTACGACCCATACTCCACAGGGACAGACCCGACAGGAAGAACGTACACAATAAGGTTGAGAAATAAATAATTTACACGTGTCCCTGTTGCTGGAGTCCAGCCTGAAGGCAGTGAGCGCTCTGCCACTGCTGCTGGAAGAAGGCAGCATATGTTCTCTCCCTCTGGCTGTTTCCGTTATTCTTTTATTTACACGTCTCTTTTCTTCCATCTTTCCAAAAGCAGCTCACGTGTTGGGCTCCTGCAGTGCAGAGGACACTAAGCAGAATCCAACCCCAATGACATCTTTAATAATTCTGACCAGAAACAATTGAGTTTATAGGGGAACATTCCTACTGGGCTTAAAGGGAGGGCTGCGCAAGATCAGTAATGGTCCACATGGTGCATAAAATAATGGTAAAGCTGAGCAAGATGTACACAAAGACTTGGTTTTATCTCGGTCTGTTATGCTCTACGAAGCAGTGTAAAGTTCTTATTAAACTTTTATTACTGATTCTGAAATACAATGCTTTAAACAAAATGTACAAAATGTTTTGGCAGATAAGTTGCATTTTGAGTGGTGCTGTTCATGCATTTCTGTTTTCTAAACATTGGAAACAGATTAACGTGGACATATCAAGCTTTTAAATCCTTCCTTTTCACATTGAATTCATTCAGTTGGAGTTTTTATAAAGTGGAACTACAATGCTTTGTTCTGAATTCGTCCTTATTCTAACTTTACCAGCATAGCTTTAACCCCTTTTCTGATGTACATCACAAAGCAGTTGGTTTTGATACTGTGCCTTTAAGGCGCTTCAAGCCCCGACGCCCTCCGGCTTCCAGATCATCCACTCCGGTTTGAGAAAGGGGTTAACATTTTCTAGTGGTGTGGAAATGTTTTGTTTACAATTTAATTAAAATATGTAAATAAAAGCAGACTTGTCCATCCAACTTAGGGCTGTATATGCAGTAGACGGTAGAAACTGTATGAAGTTGACCTACGGTAGAGATTTACCCTCTATCGTCATATCGCACCTGCAACCCTGCTGAGCAGAGACAACTGAGCAGGAGTTCGAAATATAATGAAGAAATATAGCGTTTTAAAACACGTATAGAGAGAATAAATCCTCAAAATTTCCCCCTCCCACTGTAGAAAAGTTACGCCGGGATCACCCCTCTTCTACCGCTGCACGTCGTGCAGAGCGAAGCTTTAACAACTGTAGTTTTTTACACCCAAGTTGTCGGAGAAAAACTTGCTTTTTATGTTTTGTTCCCCACAGAGATGATAAAAAGATGAGGCTGTTTGTTCAGTCATAAATTCATCTTGCTGATGTAAAGTCGGCTTCTGCTCTGATGATGAAGATGATGATGAAGATGATGATGAAGATGATGATGAAGATGAGCGCGCAGCAGAGCAGCTGATAAGTTCAGCAGGCAGAAGCTCACTGTATGATGATACAGATATTAAAGCAAGAATGCTGGGTTTGATTATGATTACAGTTTTCTGCAAAAAAAAAAATCTCTAAAAATTCCATTATCTTCGCTTTTTATGATAATTTTATACCGCGATGTATACCATTACGTGAAGAAATTCAATTTATACTGTGATATGAATTTGAGGTCATACCTCCCAGCCTTTATCCAACCTTACATGTTGAAGCCAGAGTCTGACCCAGAACCAGAGGAGATTTAAGATGAAGAAATTGTAGTTGGTAAGTTGAGAAACTAAATAAACTTTTCTGCACACCTAAAAACTTCAAGTACACAAAAATACATTTAATAACTTAAAAAGTGGATTTTCCATGATATGTATCCTTTTAACAAACCACTCATGAACAACAACCACATAGCAGACAGGTGTGGGCAAGATCTGGTGTCAGTCTGGCATGATATGTCCACTTTATCTGAGATGATTGTCTTTTAAAGGTTTAAACAAATCTAGAATTTGATACCAGGAACACACTGCAAAGTGTGTACTTTGTATAGAATTGTAGTTGAACAGGACAAGAAACAGTCCTGAAAGGGTTTTTCCAACTAACAGTTCAATTGATAACAGATACAGAGAAAAATGGGTTCTGGGGAAAGGCTAAAAAAAAAAATAAACATCTACAAAAGCCATGTTATTTTCTGATGGGTCATGGGTGATCATTTTTACCAAACGATATTAAATAAGAAGTTATCTCTTGAAATCAAACCAAAATGCAAAAGACACTGTTCCATATAGTTCAGGCATGAAATTGTGAAAAGACTAAAAGTTTTAGGGTTTCAGCTTACATCACTCTTCCATTCATAGAGAGCTTTATTTACTGGATAAAAAAAATAATGATTCAGAAGTGGTTCAAACTATAAATCCCTCAATAAATGCTAGAGAATCCTCGAGCAACATGCAGACGTAATTGTAATCCTTCGTCCATAGTCATCATTTAACTTTTTGCCATCATTAGTGTCACAAAGAGCCTGCTGTCCTGACATCCTCGGACCATCTGCCAGTCCGGGCAATGCCAGCCACCTACCACCCTCACACGACACTCCATTTGGTATGGCATCTGTGTGCTCCACTGATCTGCCAACAAAGGCTTTCTGAATGTTTAAACAAGCCTTTGGATATGTTACAATGCTCAAGTGGTCACTCTATCTCATGTTCGATGTTTGTGTTCCCAACAATCTGGGGGAAATCCCACCGTGTTGATGATGCATTCTGTGTGGAAAGAGCTGCTATGTCCGATCAGTTCTGAATCTGTGATCTTAGCACAACTATAAACCCACGATTCTTCTGTCACACATAAAGAAAAACCCAACAGATTTTCATTAGCCAATCTCTTGGCAGTCTGTGAAAGCCATCTATGTAAAATAAACTGTACAATCAGCAAGTTGCATGCTAGGAAAGCATTTTATCTAAAGTTGTACGCTCTCTTCAGCTCTAACGGACTGCTCTGCCTTTATTGAGAAAAGATACAGATTGAAAGAAAATGACATGCAGCGAGGCTCCGCTGTTGTAAAAAGCAGGGTACTGAATTAAACAGACAAAGGAAGTTGAGCATGTCGGTTCAGCAGAGATAAAGTTAAGACGTTAAACCGTGCACTGAAGAACGTGGATGTGTGTTTTTACTCAAAATGTGTTGTCAGCAACTCTGCGAAGTGTAACACTTCTGAATTGGAGTCTGCAGTCTCAGCTTCCAAACCATGTGATGTCCACAAGGGAAGTAAAGGAGCTTGTCCAACAAAACAAATGGCTGCAAGAAGTGTCACAGCTTTCGAGGAGGAGAAAAAAAAACTCAAACAGAACAATCATTCAAGAAAAAAACAATCTAGTTAAAACTTCTTGAATCCTGGCTTGTTTTACCCGCATTATTCAATGGTAAAGAATAAAAAAAAGTAAATTAAAAACAATAAAAACAGTGAATTTGGCTTCCACCTACGTTTACTCCAGTGTACTAGAAATACTTCAAGACGGCTCCGTGGTCTCTGGGGCAGCAGCTTTAAGAGCTAGACATTTTCTTTACTAACCCTCCTGAGATTTACTATCGAAAACCAATTAAGTCCACGGCATGCTTATGTGCTTGGAAGGGATTGTTAGAGGGAGTGAGAAAGGTCACCTGTCGCTTTACGTCTATAACCACAACAGTCTTTCTAATTACACACTTGCATACCCACACATTTATGAGTACAGTTCGAAAACGATCGCATAGGCCCACTAATCTATGCGCACTACATTTAATGATCTCACATTTGTGATTGATGAGTTTAAGAGCTGAATATAGCATGACAAAGGCAGCTATTAAAGAGTATTCCCAACAGCTACTCTCTCGTCTCACTCATCCTTCACCACATGTTGGTTAAACACAGATTAAAGACAATAATATAGAGGAAAACTTGGAAGGTATTGATCATAACAGTAAAATTAGGAACAAACTTGTTTTTGTCTTTAGGAGTGTCTAAAACTTTACCCATTTGCAGAGCCTGCTTCTAAAATGAGGTATGTCATTGGAAACTATCAGTGACTGTGAACATCATTTCATTACTGCTGCCTCATTAGGATTCATAATCATTACCAAAGTATGGCAGACTACCGTTTTCATCTCAGGACATGAGTCATTTGAGATGTTTCCAAAATCACTTTTCTCCACAAACTACATTAAACTGGGAGAAATGAAACAAAAAGAAAATGGTTCAAGTGCTGTGTTGTTATGGATTAATGCTGGATTCACACGATGATTGTTGGGAATTCTAGCCAAAATCTTTCAATGGGAAAGAATCTCAAGTAAATCGTTGGTTGTGACAGGCTCACCGACAGCCGGTTAACCAGCTGCCGCGACCAAAAATGACCCACGACATATCTCCAGCTTGTTTTCCCCTCATCCACCTGTCCCTCACTCAAGAATCTGAATCTAAAAGGAGCTCTGATGTCAGTTGTTGCTTTATTGTTCAGTTGATAACTCTGTTGGATGGATGATTTCTAACTACTGAACTCTAACAGTGTGATATGCACAATAAACAAGTCCTTCCAAAAATTTTAAATCCAGTAATTTGAGCTGGCTATGAAGTTGTAGACCTCTGGTCTGTGACTGAAGGATACATTAAACATACATACAGTACATACATTCATCCATAGAGCTGCAAGATAGTATCATTTGAGCACCGTCTTTGCAATGTAGGTGCACGCAATAGTCACACTGCAGGCAAATTAAATTAGCGTGTTATTTAGAGACTAAACCATTAAACCATAAGTCATTGCACTACATGGTCACATGTTACAGATTTTATTTTGACAGGTGGGAAGCTTTGTGTCAAGAGAGCTAAATCTTTAATTTTGTTGTGAAACCTCTGGGACAATAATGGCTATGGAGGAAGATGACGAAGATCTTGACAAAAAAGAGGAAGATGAGGAAATTCATAGAGGACTGGAGGAAAAGAAATCAAATACGGTTAGCATGAATGCTAATATTAGTGTGACAAACAGAAGACAAAGACAAGAGGTTAAGAGGCTCATTGTCAACAAGATGGCAGTGTTATTTAAGTGATCTGTTGAAAATTCTTGTATTTTTTCATATTGCAATATATATCGCAGGTTAAGAAAAGAAAATCACAGAATCTTTTTTTTATATCACCCACTTATCCAAAATTGGTCTTACAAGGCTACAGGTTCAGGAGGGAAATCCAGACACCTCCAATTTGTCTTTGGGGATCTCAAAGCGTTCTCAAGCCAGAGAGAATAATAATCCTTGCAGTGAGTTCTGGGTCTGTTGTACATATCTGGGTCGGCAATAGAAAATGACATAACAAAGAACTGAAGTTATGTAGCTGAACGGGATTAATTATTGATCAAACATAACCTTCCATAAATAGCCTTAAATACCTATACCAGAATACTTTCCTAACCCCTGACTACCAGGTAACAACAAAAAGGTATTTCAAAGCTGTCAGACAGTAAATGTGTGTAATGCTTGGTAACTCGGCAGCAAAACAAAACACATATTCACATCTCAGAAAAACAAGCACCACTTTGTGTCTAATGAAGAACAGATCCAATTTAAAACTTTGCTTTTAGGAACTTAGACAGTCACAGGAAAATGTCAGCTCCATTACTGAACTCAAACCAACCCCCAGCAGTGATGGAGAGATGTGGTTTCTTATTAAATCAGAGACAAAGGACAAGACGAGACACCTGAGAAAAACAACCACAGACTGAGTTTCTTCTACGAAAATCTCACTTAAATAAAAGCATATTTTCCATGAAAACTGGAGGTTTTATTCTTCTCATTTATGTACATTTAAAATTTTATCTTGTATATTTAATACACTTTTTGCTTGTATTTTGTGCATTTATACTTATTTTGGTAACTTGTATATTTTGTACTGTAATATTTTTAGTAAGTTCTAGCACAGCGTGTTTTCCGATAATTAATTGAGTCCCCCCGCAACAGTAGGCCAGTATTGATTTTGCCCACACATCTGTGTGTGTTTATTTTTCTGTTAACAAATTATATCATAAACCACCAAACAAATTTTAGACGAATATTCAGGCAATAATAATTGGAGATACAACTAATTAACTTTAAGAGCCAGCCTAGTTCAAGATGTCGGCCACTGCCAATGTTAGCGTTCACAAAACACAAAAATGCTCCAATTTATATCAATTTCACAAACAACACAGACTTCAAATGGCACTCACTGCACAAGATATTTGCTTAAGACTTCAACATTACCTGGTGGTGTTGATTCCATTTGTCTGTTAGCAAAACATCTCATGAACCATTGGAAGAATTTTAATAAACTTCTAGAAAGTAATCATTTGATACAACTAATTACCTTTAGGAGTCAGTTAAATTCAAGATGGCCACCACGACCTGTTGAAATTATTTACCACAAAAATGTTTCTAATTTAGTTATTTTTTACAGATATTATATTAGATTTTGTCCTTCACAACACACACCCTGATATGATTTAATGTCTTTCACTATTGCACAAGATTGCTCATAATTAAGGTCTCATTTCTCAACTTAAGTCAAAAACTGTAATTTTACCCTAAAATGTTTTTTTACTGTAGGCCCATTTTACATACCTATTTAATTTTATGTTTTTGCTGTGAAAACAAGGCAGATTTCTTAAGAAGCATTTAATTATATTCTATCCTATGTTTAAACTTCTTCTCTTTCCAGTGAAGATGTACTTTGCAGCGCTGCACTATTCTTATTCTGACTCCAGAGTTTTGGGGTTACTTGTGGTTCAGGCAGAATCTACAACCAAGTTTGAGTTCTGAAGCACTTTATTTTTACCCCAAGAATAACTTTAAAATATTTAAGCATTAATAACTATATAGGTCATGAACTTTATGTTTCCCTGTGTTTCATGCCACATCAACGAGCTTAGTGTTGATTCTTTATAGCTATTACTTAAGTTTTTTGTTCTCCCTGCACCCTAACTGGCTGAGGAAGCAACCCCCTTTAATTTGTTTCTGTCAGATACTTTTACAAGCTAAAAAGATGCATTGCCAAGTTTGTGCTCAAAGAGAAATAGTTTGGTCTTGATGTTACTACAGCATGAAGAAGACCTGAGAAAGCACTTGTTATATGTGCAGCCTCTGTATCTAAATAAAGTTGAACAAAAGAGAAGAAGTGTGAACATTTATAGATGAGAGGAGGAGGTATTAGTGCGTAATCTGCTCCTTTCAAAAGGGAAAGCTACCTCTCATGTCAGATTAGCTCTAACTTGTCACAGCTTTGACAGTAAAAGCTTCATCAGTTAGATCTGAGCCACCTGAAAAGTGTCCGATGCTCTGAATATCCATTGTTTGCCTGGTGGAATTTCATCACATATTGTTGCACAGAGATAATTATCGGAGATAATTACATTTATTGACCTGTTAAGGAAAAACTCATCCATAAAATCAAGCAGCCCTCTTACAAGCTACCTTGCAATAAAAAATAAAAAACAATAAGGCAGCGCTCAGTGACTATAACTTACAGTATCATTAGGTTACCAAAGAAAGAGGATGTGTAGTTTTTAAGGTTAGTAAATAGAATCTAGCATCATCTTTTTCAGTGATGACTGCTGAAAAAAAGGTACTTGTTCAGTGCATCAATAATGACAAAGTGACTGAATGGGATGGAAGTAGAGCTAAATCGAGACCAGTCAATAAGGAACCAGCAAAGAGCCTCTGATTGTGAGCTTTAAAACATCACGTCTGTGGAAAATACTAAACAAATTACTGTTACGATTCATGACCGTTTTAGATGACAGTAATGACTTCAAAACAAGGACATCTTAAGAGGTATTTCTGCAGCCAATAGAAGCTCAACCAATGCGAAACACAGAGTCCTTCAGTCCAGGGAGGGCCTAAAAAAAAAAAAAAATTTCCCTGAGAGGGTCAAAATTAAAATCAATCTAAGGGGCTGTGGGCCAAATGCAGTAATATAAAACATGAGATGTAAATACTTCTTAAATAAAATTGTTTTATTGTTATGAATAAGCTAGCAGCCAGTGCATTTGCCCTCATTCTTTTTTTTTTCCAGCACATGGACCTGGAGAAAATCCATTCTATGCTCAGGCAGCAAAGGCTCATGGGACTTTCCATAATTTAAATTTTGAGTATATTTGGTCTTATAAGGTGTACAAATCTAGATGTGTGCTTAAATCCAATCTAAATGTATCTTGTAGTTATTTGTATTTAATGTTTAATCTTAACATAATTCAAAGATAAAGTGAGAGCCATGAGTTAAAACTGCATGACTCGTTGTACCTATTTGGACCAATGGTTGAAAAGTGAAAATGTAGTGTTTCTACATGGGGCTAATTTGAAGTTGCTATCTCAATGTCTCTATGCAGTTAGGTTTTTGAACTTTTGAAAACAATGGTTTATTTTTGAGCACTAAGCTTGCAGAACTGTTATTCTAGGTAAATGGTAATGGTAAATGGCCTGAACTTATCACATCCAAGGACCCTAAAGCGCTTCATACTACAGTTATTCACCCCTTACTCATATTCACATACTGATGATGGTGATAAATTGTGGCCACAGCTGCCCTGGGGCAGACTGACAGAGGCGGGGCTGTCGTGCACCAACACCACCGGGCCCTCTGACCACCACCAGCAGGCTGGTAGTACACACATTATTTCATTGGTCACTTTTGCCCCCATCGTATTCGCTCCAGCCTGCAATGTACCTACCTTTTCACCCGCCCCTTAGTTTGGTTTAATCTACTGCAGAACACTTTATTAAAGGCAGGCAGATTAGGACCACTTTTTAACAAGTCTTTAAACATATTATTGACGTGGTTAGTCCTGGACATTCAGGGCTGTGGCCTTTGATGCTCCTGCGTCAAAATACAGCTTTAACTAAACTGAAAAAGAGTCCGAAACAGGTCTGAGATGCCCACAACTTGGAAGAAAAAAAACATTTGAGCTAGCCTAAAATTGAAGTGACAAGACCGCAAGACTGTGTCTCAATCATGGAACCTGAGACCGCTCGTGACTGTTTTCAGACATTTTGGAGACTCTCTTCATGAGGGCTGTTCACAAACTAGAATTCAACAGACAAAGCCCAGTGAAAAACTGGCTTTTGTCACAGATGTGTTCAAAAATTGAGTTGTGTTTTGAGGGGAGAAACTGCTGTGATGCTTTTTCCGGTTATTCTAATGATGTTTTGTTTGGGACTTAATCCACTGAGCCATCAAATAAAATGAATTGTGAAATTGTAACATTTAAAACTCCATCAGTTTTAAAGTGATTAAATAAACAATATTTGTTATGAAGTATTAAAAAATGTCCAGGTTAGGGCCAGTCTTTACCCACAATGAACAAAGTCATGCTAAATGTTATTTTAGATCTCAAAACCTAGTGAAGTTAAATAAAGGCAGGAACCAAACTGATGAAGTGGAGTTGGAAAAAATAATACTTTTCCCACAAAAACTCTGGTAATATCTTGTCTTTTTTCTGAAGAGGACAAACATGTTTTTCTCCAGAAACAATGACATCATAAGTAATCTAATATCTTGTTGGTTAGCACTCAGTAAAACCGATGTAAAGTGCTATTTTTACAGCTGGTGTCACCCTTTTTTGTGTGTTTTAACAGAAAAACTTGTGTTTGTTCCTCAGATCTCTCTTTGAAGGCCCTGCATTAAGAATGCTTCTATTTTTTCCACATACTGCAGCTGCTTTCAAATAATACAAAAAAAAGATTTACAGGAGAAAACATTAATTAGCAGGAGTGAAACATGATTTCATGTGAAGATGTTCTCATTTGTTCCATCTGCACAAAGAGCCTTTCCTGCATTTAGAAGCTGACGTGATTTAAAAAAGAAAAGAAAAGATAATTTAATGCCAGCCTTAGCAGTAGTTTCTCTTCACTGACTCAAACACTGACTTTCAGCTGACAGCGAGGCTTGCTGTCTGGTCGGAGAGCTTCTGTCTCGGCTGGTTCTTATTTGATCAGCTCCAGTTCCCCGGGGACAACCTTTTGCTGGGTTAACAAAATGTCACATCTGATTTCACTGCAGGCATCGAGTGACTTGAAGATGAGTGCCAAGTCCGACTAGAACAGACTGACGCCAGCATGGTGACTAAAGAAAAGACTCACTGCGTGCCAACGGTCCAGCAATTAATTTGTTTCCACTTTTTTGATCCGGCGACTGTTTTCGACAGAATAAAACTCCCCTTTTTAATTTAAAGAACTATCAATGCAACCTTTTTAAAACTATCATTTATTTACTGATTTGATCTCACTGCTACAGTTTGTCTTCCTCGCCTGTTGCTTCACACCTTAATGGCTGTCGTGACTGTCTCGTGTTTTCTTGGTTTATATTTCATATAACTTCTCTAACTCTCTATTTCACATTCTCTAATCTCTCTTTCAATCTTCCTCATTACATTTCTCTTTATTTTTCTTCTTCTCTTTAAAATAATAGGCACTCTGTTGAATCAAAACAATGATGTGAATAGTTTGAATATTTGGAACGTTTGATTGTCAACCTGTTAGATGTGTCTGTTTAATCTCCTTTGCAATATCAAAACCAGCATTTGTTCTTTCTTTTTGTTTTTGGACAACTATGGCTCCTTTGAAGTATTTTTTTTTTACCTGCACAAGTGCACCATTGTGCTCATTCTGGCCTTTTCAGCGAGATAATAATCTCTGGATCCACATGAAGAGCTTTCCTTCTGCGGTGACACCGGCCCCTCTGTTCATCGTTACCGTCTCCTTTTCATCTGTTCATTCATTCAGTCACGTTTCCCCTCATTCATCCCCATACAGCAGCTTCTGTTGGCTGAGCGCAGGTCAGCTCCTTAGGAGGTCCAGAAAAGAGGCTGTAGACGTCGGCTTCGATTTTTCACTGAGCAGTAATGAGATGACCTGCCTCACACTTGGGGGAATTCATCTGTGTGTGGGAATCGCCAACGTAATTGACTAAAGAACCAAACCCAAAACCATCAGGGTCCATCATGCTACCCCTTTCTTTTGCTTTTGTTCTTTTTTTTTTTAGTTTTTGTAACACTGCCTCCGCTCACATTCCCTGCTCACCAGTAGCTTCCATCAATGCGTGATGCTGATCAGTGTTTTGTCTATATGGCTGATGACGAATGAGCTGCAGTTTCTTTAATGAAAAGCCATCAGTCAATATGCCCGCTTACTTTAATCACCTTTTACTGCAAGCTGCCATTTGCCCTGTGGCCAAACCCTCTGATAGAAATGATAGCCAGGAGCAAACGTCTCTTCTTCACATATTGGCAGCGACTGAACTAACTGGTGCTACGGATTGAAAGTGACAGACTGACGATGAAGAGATACAGAAAGGTAAATGCTAGAGGACAATGCATACTGCGATAGCATGATGCATGTTTATTACAGTGACCTCCACAGCACAGTGCCTGTATGACTGAGTATGTGCATGTTTGTGTGTGTGTGTGTGTGTGTGTGTGTGTGTGTGTGTGTAGACCATGTCTAAAATGGGAGTGTGTGGGAGTACTCTCTCCAGACCTGTCAACTAGCAGAAAGCGTCATGCCTCTTTGAACTAAAATGTCTGAGCAGAATCCGTAGGGGTTGAAAAAAAAAGGCCAGCTCAGACTAAATTCATTCATTTATTTCACCATATTTTCCCTGTTTTGTTGTCTAAATATCTGCTCTGTTTCCAGTTTTGAAATTTATTATATTTAAATAGTTATGAAATCAGAAATTTTGCATTTTTTTGCATCATTTTGTAGCTGTATGTACAACTTTAAGATCTGAATCTGTGCCACACATCTTTTGTAATAGTTTTACAATAAATGAATATACTTATTGATTCTGTGATTTTCATTCAGCTATAATGTAAACAGCTGTATATATACAAAAACAATCTATAAGGAGGATTTAAACCAGACTTTTAGCTAGGTGAAATTGTTTTAAATATACAGCATGTAGCATAATATAGCCGTGCTAAACTCTGTATAGCAATATATGCTACATAAGCTAATATCTGCTAACCAGTTCAATAATTAACAGTTATTACATCAGCTTTATAAGCTTTTTTAAATTGTGAACTGTTACATAGCTTCAGTTCTGGTCAGATCATATCCACATTGAGGTAAATAAGAATAAATCTGTTTACTTGTGAAAGGAGACATGATATTCTCAAACAAAAACCCAACAATTACTTAAATAGGTTTTAAATGTTGCTCCTGAAGAAACTTCAAACAAAACCTGTTCTATTTGTTTACCAGTTCATATTTGTTATAAAAGTGTGCGCAGTTTGACTAGACCACATCACTGCTGTTTTTCACAATTAACTGATTCAATATGGTAGAGCTACAAACAATACAATATGATACAATACAAACTGTCAGAATTCAGCTCTATCTTTCCTTTTCCCCTTCTGGAAATATTTTTAGAGTCAGTGCTGAACCAATAGCTGCCTTCACAAAAAATCCATAAATTAATAGATTATTACACAATGAAACTTTAATAAATCTTCAGTCTATAGTAGAAGGAAAATGTGATGCCAGTACCCAAATAATCAATTCTCAAAAACAGCACTCATCCTTTTATGTCAACCTGGAAGAACATCACAGTTGTTTCCATCTGACAGCAGATAACTGTAGCTGCAGATGAGACCAGGGCTTGGATTACAGTTTTTATCACCAAGTTGTGGGTGAGATGACAGTATGGGAGGCTTACATATGTACATTAAGAAGCACAGCCCTACATCACTATGACATAAATAATAAGCACTTGTTATCTTTGGGTAAAACATGGCTCTAAAACCTGGTTTTTCAGGCAAACAAGTTGAACATTTGTAATTATTTCTTCATTTTGAAAATAAACTGCAGAATATAATATAACCTGCACTCTTCCAAACATGCAGAACTCGTGTTATCTAATACTTCCATGCTGCCTCAGCTATTTACAACGTGGCTGTGTCCAGGGCCACACAAAGGCCTTGCCCACTCTTAAATCAATGGATTTGAGAGGCTCTGATTGTTGCAGCCGCGGCTCATGCAGTGACCCGTTTCCCTATCAATACGCACCAGACTGCTCAGATGATGGAATAAAACACAGACACAGTAAAGAGCTCTGTGCACCTTCTCTATGCTGGAGTAGAATGAAAAGGAGCAATAAATATTTGATTTTGTTGCAAGTAAGTGTTATTCATGAGAGGTTGATTCAGAAGACGGGGCTATTTTAGTTTGTGAAAAGAAACATGCGTCATTAAAAATAACTCAACAAGTTGCATAATGTAAAGAACAAATACAAAGATGTTTTACTGCCAGTACGTAGTAAAACATCCGCTTTAAATATGCACTGAATTAGCATACAGGTTTGAAACCTACAATAGTTTGTTTAAAGGCTGAGCTTAGCTTTTGTCGCTGCGGGAGCCACTGCTTTAGTTACTGTAGTACGTCAGGCTGAGCCGTGGTGATAATGTCCTGCTAGCCTCGTCTGGATCCTGTTACAGTGTTTGGGACATGGAAGCTGCTCTGTCTTTAGCAGCAATCCTCCCTGCTGCAGCGAAGGTAGCAGCTACTTTTACCTGACAATCTGAGTCAGAGGGGACAGACAGCTCTGGAGGAAGTTAAATGTTTTACTCTGCCTCCAAATTAAATGCATAAAAGTAGAGAACTACTGCAGCCATGCAACACAGCCTGTCTTTAAAACCTTTATCTGAATGCTCTGGAAAGAACCTCTGATTTACAATATTTTTATTTTAGTTTATTAAATCTGTCATGAAATCTAGGTTCAGATAGGAAACATTTTTATTTCATAGAAAGACTGGATTTCTTTTTTATATATAGAAAACTGATAAGTAGATTTTTCTATTGAGCCAAACTGCTGTTTGTGTTGAAATGTAACAATATTTATGAAAAATTATTTTCCCTTATTTTTATGTTTCTTAGGTGAAGCTATGAGTGGTTTTAGCAACAAGTGCTGTCCCCATCAACGAGTTTAGCCAATTATATTTTTTTAAGTTTCATAAAAATTAAAAATCAAATTTAGAATCAACTGGTGTACAAATGGGAGAGAACATTGTGTTGTTTGAGCTCTGCTTTACATTCAGGGAGTTTGAGTTGCATTTGTGTTTTTTATGCATTTTAATTTAAATTAGTCAGTGGCTATCATATACAGAACTTTTTTTGTTTTGTTTTTGGTTAGATTATTAGTGTAGGGGTCACCCCAAGGGGGAAAAAACGTTTTCACCCGTCTTTGACCCTGGTCTCAGAAGACCTCCCTCAAAA
>JARVGW010000086.1:5704047-5726642 GCA_031762495.1 Anablepsoides rubrolineatus | reverse complement strand
ATGCATAATAAGCACTTATTAATGATTTATAAAGGGTTTATAGATGAATTATTAACCTATCTATAAACCATTTATAAACCATTTATAAAGGGAGCCTTATTGTAAAGTGGTACCGGACAGTTAGTTAGTAACAGTCTTGTTAATTAGGACAGATGCACTTCAGTAAAAGGGATAAGACATGGGAATAATCTGGAAAATGATTATAAAATCATTGGATTAATTAATTCCTTTAAATAAATTATCAAAGCAAAATTGTTAAAGAAATATGAAATTGTTTAACTTGTATTTGTATGAGTTACTGTTTGAGGAGTTGATTTTTTTGTTTTTGTTTTATTTGGTTTATTATTGTTTTGTTTAAATAGGAGCAGATATAAGATTTTTTTCTTCTTCTGCTGCCTTTCATTTTATTTTATTTTATTTGTATTTTTTTGTTGTGTGTAATGTGTTTTGTTTGTTTGTTTTTTAAATGAAATGAATAAAGTAGTATAACATATGTGATGGTCGTCTTGGATTTTGATATGGCAACCCAATGTTCAATAATGACCTTTCTTACATCTAAATGCAGCCACACCAAAATAAAAATCAGTACTTTCACTTACGCTTTGTTCACACTACAGGCAAATTTGACCCAAATCTGATTTTCTTTTGCCTATATTCCTTGAGGAATTTTTCATGGCTTGAACATGGAAAAATAGATATTTGCAAATCTGACCCAGACCTTTTCAGTATGTGGTGCAAACTGAGTGGTCTGTCAGTCTGGCCCAGGGCAGCTGTGGCTACAGTGTAGCTAACCACCATCAGTGTGTGAATGAATGTAGTGTGAAGCATTCTGGAGTCCTCAGAGTTCAAATCATTTACCATTTATACCAACCTTTAAATGTTGTAACTCAACATGTCTTCAGCTACAGAACAGAAGGCTTTCTTTTAATTTCCTATGTCCTGGATGACTGAGAACCCACAGAAATATATGACAGTATATAATTTAACTTCTATTAGCTGTATACAGCCTATCCATGACCCCAGTACCTAAAATTAACCATTAATCCTGATTCCTCATATTAACCCTTTTTGAAAATGTAGCGAATGCGCGAGAACTAACCATCCCAAACCCTAAATCTAACTTATATTTTCTCTATACAGCCTATCCCTGACATCAGTGCCTAAAATTAACCATTAACCCTGATCCCTAATATTAATCTCAGACCCCGAACCCAAAGACCCCAAAGTGGCGCAACCCGGAAAAGCCGCTGGCATCCAGTTTTGACGCGAGGGGGGTACCCGCCGCGTCAAAACTGGACGCAGACGGTCCCTGACTGAGCATCAAATGTTGACGAGTTGGGAGTGAGAACGTGTTATTATTATTATTATCTACCTCACAAGTCGGACAGAGGGTACATTACCCATTTTGGGGCATGATGGGTAACAAAAAGCTAAACAGTTTGCATGTTAATGAACCACAGAAGAATCAACTATTCAAATGCTTAAAAAAATATGGCAACAATTTAAACTCAAAATTTTATATTTACAAAACCTTTGGGTATCGATACTTTAGATGAAATGCTTTTTCTAAAGTTTGATGTACTTGGCTTATATTGCCTAACCATTTAAATATTCTTTTCATTGAGTTAAACGTGTCTAAATCTAATTTCCACAGTTAAAATGCTGCTGGATGTTCTATTGTTATAATTGTCACATGTTGTGTTATAAGAACAGAGGTGATGTTTTAAACATTTTGATACTAATTTTATTCTTGGTCGAATTGTTCTCTAAATAAAATTTCTAAAATGTGAGACCTATGATCATTTCAGCAGCAGGAGTGGCTTCTCGCTCTCTTTTTTTTTTTTTTTTTACTCAGTCTCTTTCTCTGTCTCCTGGTGCACATGAAATATGGTCTTTGTATGCCAGGCTATAACTTGGCAGAGGTCACAATTCACTTTCAGTCGATTGGCTGCAGATTTATGCCTCGTCTCTCACCACCCTATAGTGCTGACAGAGGTGGAGGAGCAGCAGCCTCTGTAATCACAGAAAATTGCTGTGTCTGTGAAAAAAAAAAAAAAAAGATGTGTGGATTCGGCTTTGACAGAGCAGAGAGAGAGAGAGAGAAAAGGGTGTGCGGTTCCATTCAAGTGTTTATTAAATAGCCCCGCTCTTTGCTGTGCCTTAGCTCCGTTGGAGCCCCATTCAAATTTACGGCCCTCGTGTACCACTTGCCAAAAATGTGTGGGTCTGGTTTTGGCCTGAGGTGAGCCATGTTTCACCTCTGAACATCATTCAGTGCCATATGCTGAGAGCTTGTCCAGTGAACATCCTGAAACTGGCACACTGCTGAACATAAACCTCCCAAGAGAAAGCATTTAACCTTTTGTTATAACCACAGCCTGCTTAGGAGGATACACACATACACACACACTCGTTTGTTCTTCTATCCTCATGGGGATTTTGCATTGACTCATTTACCCATCATTTCTACAGCCTAACCCTGACCCTTTACGCTACACCGAATCAGCCTAATACATACCTCACCCTAAACCTAAACTAAACTTTATTCACATCTTGGTTCTAAGCCTAAGCTCTGACCCACCAATAGTATTTCCCCAGTGGAACAGTAGGTCCACAGAAGGCTGTGTGCACCGGGAAAAAGGTCTAGAACGGTCCCCACCAGGTAACAAAAACGTGTACACACACTCAAACACAAACTGAAACAATGATATCAGTTTCCAAGTGGCAGTGTTCCTCAGAATACAAGCGGGGGCCGGCAGAGAGAATGTGACATTTCCAAGGTGTGTGCTGTCACCAAGCAACTATGGTAACTAAACTAAAAGGCTGTGAATTTAACTGAGTCACTCCATGCGGCTCAGAGCTGCGGAGCTCCTCCTCTGCTAAAAGTAGGCCCAACCAACAGAAGTAAAAATTATTTTTAAACTCTTGGGCACCTGTTCTCGGCTGATCATTGCCGGAATTTCGCTCGGTGCAGGCGTGAGCGTGTGTGTGCTCAGACTTTGGTGCACCCTCCGTGGTGATAAACTATGCGTTTGTAGCCTGAATGTGTCACATGAAAATGGACTCTCAAGCGTTGAGTTTTAAAATGAACAGTTTTGTAAACAGTTATAAAATGGGTGAGGTCTTGGTGGTTACATCCCTAGGATCAGGCAAAGTAACTTTAGTGGCATTGTGGTAATGTTTTTTTTTATATTACTCATTTCTGAGTAAAACCACTGTAAATATATAAATATAAAACAAACAATTTGACTTTAATATTCAAAATGCAATTCTTTATTGGTCTTTCATCCATTCACTGTAATGGAAGTATTACCACTTTGTTTGTTGCTTAAGGCAAAACTGTCAAAATACTTCAGAGGGAGTGTTTCTTTAAGGGTTTTGCACAAGGAAGCTTTAAATATATTCCAGTTCCTCATTCATCGATCAAGTGTGGCATTCTTTTGTATAAAGTGCCTCAGGTGTTTTTTTTTTCTTTCATTTCTAAATTTAAACACACAGTTAAAAACGATCAATTGGAATAATGTCCTGTTTTTAAACTATAACTCACTTCCTCTGATTAATGATTATACAGTCTTGAAGGAAATGCAGTAAATTTTTGCCAATATTTAAACTGTTGTCATGTATTTCTAATATAAAGTGAGACCATTTAAGTCACTGTGTTTACTTTCAGGTAAAGCGTCTACTTCTCCTGTAATGTTGTCATGATTACTATCATTATAATGGACAGCGTTTGTGTGTGTGTGTGTGTGTGTGCGTGAATGTTTGTTTAAAGCAGTTCTTTTTGAGAATGGCAGAATAGAACGGACGGTAAAAAAGTTGGCTGGCTGAACCAAACACATACAAACACAGGAGAATTATAACTGCAGTCATTCACAGTGTCCTGTTTGAAAACAGAAAGTGTAACTTTAAGTCACATCAGACTACTGTATAATAATTCTGTATACTAGCCATTTTCACAAGAGCAGCATTGTTCAAGCTCCCTCTTTTGGCCTGTGTCCATTAAAAGGGGTGCAGGGAAGTAAAAAAAAAAATAATCAAATTAAGCTTATCATTAGATCCAGGCTCTTTTAACTCATTTCTTGAACTGCTGCCATTGTTATATCATCTCCACTTCCTCAACATTTTCCAGAGAAGCCATCTTTTAAAATCTGATTTAATGTGACTGTAAAAAAAAGGGTGTCTGTCTGAAACCATCAGAGTCCTGCAGCCTTAAATCATAAACAAAAAAGATCAGCCGGTGGGGGAAAAAAGGTCACAGATAAACAGCTCTGACATGAAAGTCAAAACTTAACTTTAACTCCAACACCGCTGGATTAAACTAGTCCAGATTCTGACTGAGAAGGAAAAAAAAAATGTTTATCATGTTTAAACATGAGGGATCAGAATGTGGCCCGGCCTTAGTGCTGGTTTAACACAACCAATGATTTCTTGTACAATTATTGCTAAACAGTCAAACAATTCTGAAGTGATAAGTTAAAACCAATCCACAGTACCAGATCAAACCAGTTGATGATGCTGGATGACTTTTTCTTTTGAAAAGGTGGATTTATTTTTAAATTTCAGACAAATTCCCTTATATAGCAAACACTTTATGAATTTGGAAACCATATCATAGTTGTGTTACTTTGAAAATTTGAGGGGGGTTTTTTCAAGCAATTTGCCATATTAAATTATTAAATACAATTTCTTGCTAATTGTAGCTCTCAAAACTTGCTGTTCATCCAAACTTAAATGTCAAAAATGACTATTTTTCCTGAATCATTTTAAACCTGCACTCTTAAATGTGTTTCTAAACAAAAACATTGTCAACTAATGTAAATTTGGTCAAAAGAAAATGCTTCACAAGACAGTCCAGGCCTCAACTTGAAGGTCTTCTGGCCACCTTTGTGTGATCTTTGTGTGACCTCTGAAAGAGAAGCTGAGGGAAAATCCATGATTAGGAGCAACATGTTTGTAGTTAGTTAAAGAAATAGTCCTTACTCCACTGTTTCCTGACATTCTGTACATGGAAAAGTTAAATTGGTTTGACAAGGTAACTGGGCCATTTGTGGCTTCAAAAGGTTTGGACCACATAAACCAAAGGCCAGTTGTGACATACCATCTTAAAATCAGTGCAATCATTACAAGACCTGGCCCACATCTAATTGGCAAACCACTTGCCATGCCAGCAATCAGGCAGCTTGACACCAGATTTAGTCCACACACCTGTCTGCTATGTGGGAAATGTATGACTTGTCCCCAATGGTTTCTTATATCAATACTCTCTTCACTAAAATGATTTGTTTAAAAGCAGGAAGCGACAACTATTCAAACATAAAACTTGTACTGAAAACAATTTGTTTTCTTTGAAAAACATCCTTACATGCAAAAGGGAAACTGAATACAGGAAATAACTGCATCACTGGCAATAAAAACTTGAACATCAGCATGGCTGGCACACGGTCCAGTTTTACTTTTGCTTCTGAGGAATCTTAGGAATGCTTTTACTCTGCAGGGCATCAGGCTGACTCTCAACAACACACAGAACAACTGGACAAGAGCATCGACGCTTGTTTAAATGAATTTGTTCAACAGATGTGCAATTCCATCAGGAATAAATGTTAGCAACGACACAAGACATCTTTATAAACACACACACGCAGTGGCACAAAGGCAAACCAGTGGATGCCTTTCTGCATGCCCTAATAGAGTTTTGTCCCAGCTGTGGTATTAATTTGAGTTATGTGGCAGGACTGGTCTTACTGCTGGGAGATGAAGCAGACACCCACACACACAGCAGGCAGACATAAAAAGATGCAAAAACCTCATCATTCAAAATGTTTGTCTGATAACAGAGATGGAGGAAATACAGACAAACAGATCTCTTTACCCTCTGGAAAAATCAAATGTTTTATGTTGTTTGTAAAAAGGAAAGCCCTACCTTGTTAATTGTTTAGTAGAACTGTACACTAGACACGGTCTCCTTTTCCACATAAAGTGTATTATTTACAGTGGGCTGGCAACCTAATAGCATCTTTTCCCTGTTCCAAAACAGGAGAAGCAGACATGTGTTTGTGTTCATGTGCTGAGGTTAAGTCTCAGTCAGCACTGCTGTCTGTGCTCTGCTGTGGCTGCAGTGAAACCTCCTCATCCAGGAAAGCATCAAATCAATAACTGCTATTAATTAGTCTACATCAGCCTACAACTACTGAGAAACCTGTACACATAAACAGAACAGGAACACTCTACGTGCCAACGGAGCTGTTTAGATATCTTGGATAGTCAGATCTAAGCTCAAGTCCACAAGGTAATCAATATGTACTTTCTATCCATTTTTTACTGACAAGAAAGTTATGAACTCTCTCAAAATCTGATAGCTCTTGTGATCTTAAGTCTCACCCCCTTGTTCCAGGTTCTTGTGTATCCATAGCAGAGGAGCAGAACAACACAAAGCATTCTCACAGGTGTTGAGTTAAAGCTCTACAGGTGAAGAACTTCAGATATCTGTCTCTTTGCCAGCAGTGCTGTTTTTATTGATTAAAGTGAGACTGGAGAGGAGGAAGCATGTTTTGACGATAGACTCAGTAGAGCCAAGAAGACAATGGAAGAGAACTGGAAAGTACCAATGGAGAAGCACAAGTGAAGTCCCGTAATGTGAAGAGAATTACGTTTCTTTCTCTACATCTCCAGACAGCATGTAACATCACCAATACTAGTTGATATGACAAAACAATTACAACTTGCCTGATAGCAACACATTCCTGATAACTTCTCTCCATTGTTTCGAGATGTGTGGTCCCTGCTAGTTGGCGATCTCTACTTCTTGTTTACAGCCAGGTATAACATCAACAACTGACTTAATCACACTTTGTGTAGCCTGGAGGATTCGCTGTAAAAAACAATGTGATGCATCTCCTGGAGCTTTTGAGGCTTTTTGTACAGTCAGCCTTTCTCTAAGAGATCACTTTGAGGTTCTTGGTAAGGAACATTAAGCCGCAGCAGGTTATATAGGACAGCGATGATGATGACGTGCCAAACTTATGGTTTGAGAAAAATAAGAAGACAAACCAGTTTTTACATTTTTAGATCATAAAATGAAAATACAGTAACTGTTTGTTTTTAATTTTTCATGATCTGCTTTAAAAAAAAAGGAATGACAAAAAGTACACGAACACCGTAGAACTACACAGTTCTCATGGCGTAGTTTCCTGCAGGTGATACTTCTGATGAGTTTAGTATAACAGCTCACTAAGCACAAAGCAGCAGAACACACACACACACACAAAAAAAAACAATGTGAAAATCAGTTTGCTGACAACTGACCTGAATTGTGAGGAATGGTTAGACTGCATTTGAAAACAACTAGGTTTATATTTTTTTATGTTTTTGTTTAATCCTTTCCCTAGTTTTTTTGTGATGTCTGCTCAGATTCACACTGAAGAAAACAGGATGCAAAAACAGTTCAGACTTCCACTTGATAAACAACACAACAGTCTGTTCTTTTGAGTTTGGCACCTTGTAAATTTGGTTGTTAAAATACTAGATACCCACTTTTTTTTTTACATCTTTCCCTTTAAACTGAGTAGCACCAAGAAAAACAACAAGGTTAGAAATGTAATGGGAATGTTTGAACATTTCAAAACAGGGCTGAAGGTAACAATTACTGTTGCTGAAAAAGAATAAAAATAAAAAAATACACTATTTTCTGGCCTTTTGATGAGTTTTTATCAGCCTGTACAAGTCTAACCTTGGTGTTATTGGTGTGGTGACTTACCTTGTTCTGGTCCGTCCAATACAGGAAGTAGCCTTTGGGGTCAACTGTAAGTGTCACAGGGGTCACAGTGGTAGAATCCTGCAATAAAATAGGACATATGAGGTCAAAGTGTGTGTATTTTCTAGGTAAAAAATAATATTCTGTGTTTCGTCACTGTCTTAGCTTTAAAAGTATTGATTAAGCTGCATCTTTCCCTATCGAGCACATTTACATGATGAAGCGTCACCCTAAAATGACCAACAGTCTGGCATATGTGTGTGTGTGTGTCAGGGCAAGCGAGAGAGAGAGAGAGAGAGAGAGAGAGAGAGAGAGAGTATTTGAGATGTCTGCATTCATGGCTGCTGGTTATTTTGTATCTCATGTTCCAATTTTCCCTCTTCTTGTAACGACAAAGCGTTTTCCCACAGTTTCTACATGTAGACGGCTCCACGGCTCACACAGTTTGACCCTGAGGCGTGCATGGCAACACCAGATATTATTGGAGGCTTCTATAAAAAGAGATTTTTTTTTTGCTCTTTATCTGCATCTATAGTGGCAGTGGTTCAGCTGAACAGTGGCGTATTGTCCTCTTCAATCAGCCGTGGCTGCGAGATCAGAGAAATGGAAACCGCATTTGCTGCTCAGAGCAACCAAATCTTCAAAGTGTCTTCATGAGGCTACTAATGATGTCCCTATCACAGCTTCTGGAGGGAGAGCTAATGGTCCGTATCTGCTACACACAACGTGTTCGGGTGCGACCTGCACTGTAGGAAATCATGAAAGCGATGGACTAAGAGTGGACTATGCATCGACGTAACATTATAACATAGTTTATTCTGCCTAAACAATCACAATTTATGGACACACCTGCTCCATTAAAACAAAATCAGAGACAGAGGCAAACAAAAGAAAAGGGTGGAAGCAAGCAGAAAGTAAATGAGTGACATGCTCATCACTGGAAATGGTTAAATGCAGCATCCGAAGCTTTTGCTATAGTGACATTTGCTATGGCAACCCACCATTTGCTTGAAATCTATTAGGCACTCAAAAGGAATGGTTTTGGTTGTGCTCACATGACTGCACAATCTTTACAGACTTCATTGAACGGCAAAATGAAGCAGCTCATACCAGTGCATCCAAACAAGAAAAAAAATCATGCTCAACAGTCCTTGAAAAAATGCATTTATACGACGGAGTATTAAGGCCAGAGTAAGAGATTATCTTTTATAAATTATAAGAATAAAAATCATGATATTACATGACGTTCATTTACTGTATCAGGGTCAGCTGGAACCTGCTGTAGACATCCTCCAGTATGTGTCTCTGTGTTTATGAAGTAGTCCACAATTACTTTTAGGTCTCTGTTAGTGTAATATGCTTCCATTCACATTATGAGACAACTAAATACATCATCACAACCAATAATTGCAATGCCATACTGCTTCAGTTTATCATATGAATCCATATGTCCCAGTGCGTTGGGAAATCCGCTATTGTGCTGCTGACATTTGAGATGCCCTGCTCGCCAGAGTTATCTTCTCTGGATCCAAAATTTTGATGACCATCCTCATTGTTTCCTGAGAAACAATTTTTGACAATTTAATGCTGATGTGTTAAAAAATTAAGTATTTCCTTTTTTGTACAAGTGTTACCAAAGTATAACTTCCCAAGATGCTCGACATTTTTCATTTTAATGCAGTGATAAGACTGCTTTCTTCGTGTATGAGTTCTCACGATATTACTTAATTCTCAATTTTTTTCTTGAAATATTGTGACTTTATATTTGTACTTTAACAAAATAAAAAATAATAATTACAAAACATTATTTTAGTCCATCCATCCATTATCTAAACATGTTTATTCCTTTTCTAGGGTCATGGGGGTCACTGGTGCCCATATCCAGCAGTCACTGTTCGAGGGGTGGTACACCCTGAACAGGTCACAAGTCCATCACAGGGTCACACATAGAGACAAAGAGTTACCAATTAACCTAACAGTCATGTTTTTGGTCTGTGGGAGGAAGCCGGAGTACCCGGAGAGAACCCACGCATGTACGGAGAGAACATGCAAATTCTACTCAGAAAGGTCCCCGACTTGGGATTTGATCCGACGACCTTCTTGCTGAGAGGCATCAGGTCTACCAACTGAGCCACTGTGCTGCCCATTATTTTAGTCTGGCCCTAATAATTCTCTCAGTACATATAACCTCCCACCATTTGCTAGAGATTCAACAATCATCTTTTGTTGAGAAATGGTGGAGTTTAGGTCTCTGTAAAATGTCTGTAAATTTCTGTAAAACTGTCTGAATTAAAGCCATTTTTGTTCTTTCTATCAGTCGGCTGTGGCAGCCATCTTGAACTGAGTTGGCTTCAAAGGGGGATCTGTTTCACTAAAAATCATCTGATGATTTATGAGATATTTGGTCAACAAACTAAGTTGATTGCAATATTTTAAACAAAGTTCTTGTTTTATCTGTTTGTGTTCAAAATACATGTTGGGGATCAGTCTCAGCTACTACCACACCAAATATTAGGTCAATATCTGTAAATTTGACTGAGTCATAGCCATCTTTGTGGTTTATGGAGGTTAGCTACGTATTTGTGGCAGCCACCTAGAACTGTGTAGACAGGCAAAATCATCTGCCAGTCATTTAATGTTATCATGCCTTCACCTTCCAGCAGTGGATAATAAAAAAGCCAGTATAAAAGTTCTCAGATAATCATTACAATATATCATAGCTCACATACTCAGTCTGCTGTCAAAGTTTTCCAATTTAGTTTTTTGCAGATGAATGTAACTTTTATTTACTCTGTAAAACACTTCACTTATTTTAGAACATAAAATAATAAAAATAAGGTGATGGACCAACAACTTCTCATAAAGAGAAGCTGCTTCTTATTTCCATTAAGCTAAATCAAGCATTAAGACAGTAATTATGTGGTATTTGATGGATTTTCTGTGATGCCAGATCGAGAAAAAAAAAAAAGATGGACTTGTGAGCTCCGGGAATCTGCCTAATAGTGTGAAAGCAGTCATTTTCACCAGCTTCTTTCTTAATGTCTTATCTCTCCACAGCCAGAGCAACAAACACATTAAGCCGTTATGGACTTTTAGCACAGTTTTTTTTTTCACAGGGTCTGAACATTTGAAAAAATAAATAAATAAATAAACTTAAGCACTTATCAATAAAAACATTCCAGATTAACACTAAATATCTGGAATACTGAATGTGTGTGTGAGTGTGTTTTTACAACATTCTTCCATCCCTAAACCAACTGGACCCATCAGGTCCTACTGTATCCAGCTGGTTGTATTTTTTATTGTCATTTGATTTTCAAACAGATTTTTACTTTTTTTTTAATGGGACAACATTAGAAAATAGTGGCCTGCTTTTTGGCGGTGTGAAGATGAGATTAGTGACTTAAACTTGCAGAAGTACAAACACCCTGAGGGAACAAAACCCAAGCAAAACGGGAGTGCCATTATTTGAAGCATCTGCACCATTAGCCATCACCTAAGGGGGAACGTTAGTGAGGAGATTTGAGTTCAGCGCATTTCTGTTCTGTATACTAATGATATATTTGGTTTCCTTTAACAGATTTTAAGCTCCCATGTGGAGCCTGATAATATCTTATTCAGTGTGCACTGGACCAAAGAGGCATGGTACGGGCTTAAGCTTATAAAATACACTGTTTACACAAACCAGCTATTTTATATTTTGCTATTCTTGTGACAAAGGGTCTCTCACAGAGAGGATTTAATGTCTGCTTAACCTCCATTTTCTCATGAGGAAGCAGTTATTGGTGAAATAAATACAGTTTAAATAGGGAATATTTTTTATGTAACCTGAAGTTTCATGAACTGCAGAGGAGGCGTTTTGTCTTCAACTGTCAGTGACAAAAACACAATGTGCTGTACGTGTTTGTGTGTAAGACTTGGGTACATATTACAAAAGTTATACTGATTGCTCTTCTATTATTCTACACAGTAATGTGCTGGAATGTGCAGTTTTCCCCCCTTAGTGTAGCATGCTTTTCCAGAAATCATGGTTGCTGTTCATGCATCATTATACAATATTTGTTTTCTGCGCAGTGAACAAATCTTTACTGCGTTTTTGTGACCACAGACTTACAACAGGTAGCAAAAAAAAAGCATATCAGGAGAAAGAAGAGGCACATGTGTATCAGCACTGAGGTTGGAGAGGAGCCTAATAACCAAAGGCGAGATAAAAAGGAAATGATTTAATGTAATCCTCTCCTACTGACAATTCATCAGAGCCCCCTTTCTCTCAGTCTGACTCTGTATTCCTCTGTGATTCTTTCCATGAAATGATACAGAAAGGAAAAAGGAAGGAAATGACACAGAGAAAGTATTGGTGAGCACGTCTGTATTTCGCAGGAAAGGCCTGGTGGCGATTTAGTTCTGGAGATAGGTGGGCTGCTGTTATAGAGGGTAACAGACCCTTCTCACAAAGACAGTTCTGAAGAAAAGAGCACTCGGTAATAACAAGTTAAAGGATCACTCGTGTTCTCTGATGATTGACAGAGTGGCAGGTTTGCAAATGTGCACGATTTCCTCACATCTCACACTTCTGCCATGCTCGTGCGCTCACGCCATCTGTGCTGCGTTTGGCTCACCTGAACTCAGTGAGTCTGAAACACGCTGATTATTTCATAAGTTGATATTTGTGCCGCTTGCACAGAAAGTAGCACCGCAACACATTTTAGGGGATGTAGCTTCAAACAACAGACAAAATATTGTTTGTGTAGTGACATCTCTGTATTTATAACTTAATCCCTAGTGTTCCTTTGAGGACTCTGTCTCGTGCAATTATTGGTGCACTGATTGCAGTTTTCTGACCTGCCAATTCCAATTTTGGCTGATACCAGTTTTTTAAATAGCTGACACTATCAGATGTTGTAAGGCCACAATTCACCTTCAATGTTCCAATCATTTTAGTGAAAAACATTAAACAATACCCTTGAAACACTACAAACTTGTTTTAACTGAACATTAGGTAGTGCTCATAGTAGAGGGATCTTTTCCATCGATCTTATCTAATTATTGGTTGATTTCCGATCAGCCAAAACTGAGAAATTCGGTGCAGATAAATCGGCCGGCTGATTTATTGGTGCACCCCTACATGCGATATTTCAAAATTGAGCTAAACTTTTTAGCTCAATGTCTGCAAATTGACAAACAGTTCACGCTAAAGATCCTGCGCACTGAGCAGGATTTGGGGTCCATTCTGGATATAACTCCCAGTTACAACTACACCAAATTTGAGCCCAATGTCGGTACAATTGACTGAGTTATACCTGTTTGTGTGTTGTTGTATTTTGGGGGTTCAGCTGGCTGTGGCAGCTAGTTGGGTTGGTTCTAAAAGTTCATCATTAGTAAAGGCAAATTCAGTAATTGTTTGAAAGTTTTATTAAAAGTAGTCCAGTGGATTATAGAGTCACACTATCTTTCAGCCGTGGGCAATAAAAAAAATTAAATAAATAAATATAAAATACAGGAAAGGAAGTAGGCTAAACCCCCTTCCATGATATCTGTGCTCATATTCAAATGTTCACGCCGTAAATATTCACTATCGAGGCAGAAGAAAAAAAGAGGAATGCATGCAATTATTCAAACTAGATATAAACAAATATCACAGAAAGTCCCTTTCAGGAAAGAGAGATATGGTAGTGTGGGAGATGAAAAATAAACATTAACTACAGCGAGGCCATTCAATTTAATCTCAATGTGAAGAGCTGCAGCTTTATGTGAAGTCTCAGTGGGGTTATTAGGGGGTGTTGATGTGTTCCTTCTGAAAGGTGTTCCAGGGGGCCATGGTGGTCCGTGCAGGGCCAGATCCCTTCACCATGAGTCACGTGACAACAACAATAAACCAAAATATGCAAATAAAGCTGCTGTTGAGTTTATCTCATGTTGTTGTATAAAAGTCAAGAAAGAAGTCCAACGTGTTCTTTTGATTTATTGAGAAATGAGTAAATTCTCACACTCTAGTGCTCGCGAACGCACGTGCACTCTTCCTCGCGCCCTGTCTTGATGCCCCGCACTGCTGGGGAGGTAAACAAAGCACATGTCCGCGTGCAGCGCTTCTGCAGCATTTCTGAGCTGCGGAGAGCCAAATGCAAAACGAGACCCCGTCAATGCGCTGTGCACGGACAAAAAATAAATAAAATCAATCCGCTGCACTGTTGCATGAGTCGCCTATTGATCGTGGAGGAAGCCGCATTCTAGTGCAGAGCAAATACCCCGTGCACAAATCAACTAGAAAAGATCAATAAAAAAAGAAGAGTAAAATAAAACAGGCACAGGTTCTGTGTGGTTGTTACTTACATCATCCCATTTCATAAATTTGTTGCCCCTTCTCAAACACTCGGGCACGGACACAGGCTTGAGCTGCAGCGCATGAACTCCCGGCTGTGCCCCAGCCATTGGCTCATCCACTCCTCTCGACGCACGGCGCGGATAGAAACGATTCTCTTATTTCTTTTCTTAGCTCTCCCTTTTTCTAGCCCCCTCAACCCTCCTCCCTCTTTTTTTATCTTCTTAAAAGCAGGCTTGACAGAAGCTCCCACTACTGCTACCAGTGTGCCATGCCCCGCATTGACGGCGGCGGCGGCGCGTTTCGGTTTTTTGGAGAGCGGTGGAGGTGAGCGCAGGCGCAGCGGGGCCACTGACTGAAGAGACTGACAGGCAGCTGGAGGCACGGAGTGGAGCAGAGAGAGAGAGAGAGAGAGAGAGAGAGAGAGAGAGAGAGAGAGATGGACATTGAGTTTCACGACAAGTTCAAAGAGAAACTCAACACGGGTAGATGCTTTAAAGGTTCTGGCGCCTCCGTGTGTCGGTGGCATTACGATGAGGAGCAAAGTGTGCTCCCCATCCGCCCCCACCCCCCTGAGAAAAAAAAAGCTTCTGAATAACAGGTGGCAACAGAACTGAGTCCATTAGACAAACAGTTGATGACTTACTTTTCTATGGGATTATAATTATAAAGTTTTCCTAGGAATTTTTTATTCCAGCAAACATCAACTTTCATCTCCTAATAAATAAATAAATTTGGACTTCCTTATGTAAAATCTTAAATTTTGAATAGGGAGTATAAAGAGAAGCAATCTCAAAATAATTTCATAGTTTTCTGTGCAAGGCATTAGGGGTCAGAGGTTATTTGATAAAAACAAATCACATCGCTAGATGCGACCACATTTTTTCCGTTTATCTGATGTTTTTTTTTTTTTTTTTGTGAATTCTGGCAGAGAAAACTGTGGATGAGATGAAAAGCTATAGGTGTCAGTGCACCGTAGGAAACTTTAACAAGAAATGGCAATTTTAATGTCTTATTTGTAAAATTCGGATTTTGTCATTTATAACAAGTTTATTTTGAACATGATTTTGACTGACATCATTTTAAGCATTTACCAATAAAATATAGTTAGTGCTGTCATTGTTTAGTCTTTCAGTTCATTTTGAATTTTATTCTTCTAATCTGCTCTTACTCACAAATGAACTGAGAATGCCATTACATATTTAAAATGTTGGATTAGTTGGTCCTACCTTTACACTTAGGCTATTTTAGGCTAATTGATCAAGTTAGTTGGGACTTCTGTCCATGTTAATATCTATAACAATTTATTCAAAAACAAAAATGCTACCAAAACAAGCTCAAGAAGCAGATTTAAAACCTAAAGATATTTGTGAAAACTCTTATCTCAGATATTAAATGAAAGTTTAAAACAAATTAATTTAGAGAAAATGCAATAATAACATAAATTTACTTCTTGAATTTGTTCAATTCAATAGCATTTCTATAGAAACCTCATAGAAATTTCCTATATATATATATATATATATATATATATATATATATATATATATATAATGATCCAGCTGCATTTACAAAATGGCATATTGTTTAACCTGCAGTCAGTGGTTTATTATGATTTCTATGGTAACCACATGCCTGTCTCTCACTCCCTGACAGCACTCAAAAAGTCAAGCAGCCTCAAACAAAGAGTCAGTGTCTGATAATTTTTAGTTTGACTGAAAACAATTCTTTAGGTGGCAGAAGCATCTGCTCAGTTTTAAATCGTCCAGTGTTTTATGTAGAAGATCTGAGAAGTTCAAATGATCCTTCCCTTCCTGTTTTAAAGAGAAACCTCTGAGCTCAGATACAATGAAAGTCAATGAGAGTCTGGATGTGCGCACTCTGCACTCTGAGGGGGATTTGAGAGAAAACCATTAAGTGCCAGCAGTGAGAGAAACACTGGGTCAAAGAAAACACACAAAAAGCTCATGTTTAAACTATGTATGAAGCATCATGTTTTTGATAATAACAAGAGATGGGAAGTTCTGACAGCTCAAGTGTGATGTGTGGGATGGCATCCCACTTTTACGTTGATCTTTAAAATCTTCAAAAATCATAAAACTTGATATGTGTGCAAAAGAAACCTAAATCAAAATGTCAGTCAGGTCATGTAAAATACTATTTTGTTTGACATGTTTATACTTTGATGTTTCTAATGTAAAATACGTGAGATCAGGCATTGTTTTCAATGCCTTTTACTACCAAAATCACATCATTCTTTTTCAAATTAGCTAAGCCAGTTAGATTTTTTTTTTCATGAAATTTTCCAAAAATGAGGGAGGAGGTGGAAATCAAAAGTCATGACAGAAACACAGGGCAATGAACACAACGCATGGGCTTTAATGCTTATCAATTATGTGACAAATCTAAAAATTAGGATATTTTTGTTGCCAGTACCAAACAGTCAAAACATGTTGAGCATTGTTCAAGCATTAAAAAGCAACTTTCATGTTAAAGCACATCCACGTTTTTGCATTTGTAATAAAACACTGCTTTATCTAAATTTAAGCAGATCCAAACATCAAAGCAAAGTTTTGTGTCAGTATGCAGCTCTGAGCATCTTCACCTTTTTAAGATGAACTTTTTTTGTAAATCGTCTGACTCAAGACTACTCAAACACCTTCAAGACATTTTTCAGACTGATGCTCTCTGAATAAAAAACATTAAGCTCCCCAGGGCTTTGCATCACCAGTGTGTTTTCAGCTATTTTAAAATGTAGGAGAAATAACTGTATGTCAGTAGTTTTTCCTTTGTGTTTCTCTGCAGTCAGTCACTTTCTGTCAGTGACATGTCAGACAACATAAAGCTGACAAATCCTCCTCGAACTTAGGTCTTATTTTATTGATTAACATTTAATCAATTGTGACCAATTAAAACAATTGAGAAATACATGTAAACTGCTTCACACCTTAAAAAATATTTAAGAATATTAAAATTATTGAGTCCAAGTTTAAAGCACAATATGTTGATGTGGATGTTTTATAGTTTTCTGCTGAGTCATTGTTTTCTTCAACACCACTGACTTCAGTCTCCAATATCTTTCTTTCAGCTCTGAAATGTTATCAGTGCACTTAAAACTACCCAAAACATTTAACTTGATTGATATTTTCTGTAGAAACACCTACTTTGTCAGGACCAGCAAAGCCTTTACCATATGAAACACCATTAGGTTTAGGGTCAGGCTACAGAAATGAATGGCAGTCAATACACATCTAATAAGGATAACTTGAGTGTGAGACTTTTTTAAATACAAATCAAGTGTTTTACATTGTTTTATAAAAGTACACTCAAGTATTGTAACAGAGGAATCACTCTAAAGCTACAGAGCCTGAATTTAATGTCTGGTTCAGTCATGGTTTATGATTAATGTTCTTTTAGTTGATCTAGCTTTACTTTTAGAATTCTTATCATTGAAAAAATGTTTAATTGTCTCTCTTTTCTTTAAATGAGCAAAAATACATTTTTGGGAGTAGCTGACAGAACCAATGGTTTTTAGCCTTTTTTGTCCCCTGATAGTTCTGTCAATAAACTCTCATCAGACACATTCATCTTGCTCATTTCCAGCATAATGGGAACAATCAGTCCAGAAGATATTCCAAAAAAAAAAAACTCCTCAGCTAGAAGGTCATCTCCACTAGAAATCATTATATTCAGTCAGGTGGAAAATGTAGGAAGATTAGAAAAAATAAAATAAAAACACAAAACTGAGAGCAAGTGCACAAAACAAAACAAAACAAGATAAGCAAAATGTTATTCCTGGATCTGCAAATAACTTAAAGTACAACTTTTGTTGGTTGCAAAGTGTGAGGATTCAGAATCAGAGTTCTTCCTTTTCTTCCAGTTATCTGAGTTGCAGAAAAAAACAGTAGGTCCAGGAGGGAAACTCAGACATTCGTCTTCTCAGAATCATCCAGTTCCTCCTGGGGGAACCCAAGGCGTTCCAAGACCCCAGTGGATTTCTAATCCATCCTTCAAGTTCTGGGTCTCCTCTGAGACATGCCTGTAAAAACCTCCAGAAGGAAAAAGCCCAAACCACCTCAGCTGATTCTCTTTGATGGCTCATACTCCAAGCCCCCCCAAGATGTCCGAGTTCCTTATCCTGTCTCTAAGGCTGAGCCTACAGAGGAAGCTAATTTTAATCTCTAGTCTCCATGATGTTCAGTCACGTTTCAGATCTCATGAGGGGAACAACATAGATGGACCAGGAAACAGAGTTTTGTCTTTTGCCTCAGCTCCTTCTTCACCACGACAGACCAAAGCAACATGCTCATTAGTGCAGATGAATCCATGTGAAATTAGACTGAGATGTTTTTTGAGGCATTCTGTGTGTTTCCCTGATTGGTTCCTGTTGACAAACTCCCTGGTTTTTAAGGCTATTTGTGATTGGACCTTTGCTGGAGCATCACCTGTGATTACCTGAAAATCAAAGATCACCTGATTCTTGCTGCCTGTCTGTCTCTTGCCTCTCTCATATAAACACTCACCTGCTCAGTCCAACTGCCTGGTCGAAACTACCACTGCAAACCAGTGATACTCACCTGAGAAACATTACCCTCCCCTCTGTGCAAAGCCTCAACCTGTAAGACCGATCACCTGCTAGATCCTGATTCCCCTACTTACCTGATGCCTTCTCTTTCAGATCTGGGTCTTCCTCTGAGTCTCCTCCCAGTTGAACATGCCTGAAGCACCTCTTTGGGAGGCATCCAGGAGGCACTAGGTGAACCACCTCAACTGGCTCCTCTCAACGTGGAGGAGCAGTGACTCTACTTTGAGTCACTCCCGGATAACTGAACTTCTCACCTGATCTCTGAGGGGGAGTCCAGCCTGAAAACCTGTTAGTTTTTACTTGATCTGTAGGATGCAGATAAAGGGAAAAGCTTTTAGTTTTAAAACTTCAAAACAAAGTTGAGTGCCTGGTGGGAGTAAATCACTTAACAAGGACAAACAAACTGTGAAACATGGTGGTGGAAATGTCGTGGTTTCTTCTGTAGCGACTGTATAAACATCAGTTTTTCTGATCTTGTCCAAACACACCATAAAGGAAAAACTCTGAAAATCCTGAAACTGTTTTATACAATGTAATACAAGTTTATTTGTAAAGCGCTTAAAAACAACCCCATTGGCCAAAGTGCTGTACATGATTAAAAACAAATAAAACAATGAAACAAAACAATAAAAAAACAATAAACTAACAAACAACAATAAACTAAGTAAAATGAGCCAATATCTAATATAAAAACAAAAACATCAAAACCAACATCTCAAACTGAGTTAAAACCCAAGGAACTCACAGTACAATCTGGGGTTTTTAAAATTATTTGATTTTTTTTCTTTCAGATCAAGGGTTTTTGTTGAACACTTACTAAATATCCAAGGTCTCCAGGTTGCAGAGCCTGAAACATAAACACTGAAGATGGTTTTCCTGCACAGACACCGGTTCAGGAGAGCTCGTTTGACAAGTGATTTGCTTCATATCCGGAGACGAGAAAAGGAACAGCAGCACAGAGTGTTCCTACATGTGCATGATGAGGAACAGGTGTTCCCAAATGACTGCCTCCTGGAGCTTTTCTGGGTTTTTATATTATCCAGGATCTATCCTAAGCTGCATGTTTAGCCTTATCTAGGATGATTTAGACAATCTAAAATTATAACATAACAACAGACGTCAAGAAACTTGGAAAGCCACAAAAAAGTTAACGATTTATCATTATTTTTTTTAAACTCAGAGTTCTAGTTCAAGTCTATGAGAAAACACAGCTTTATTGTTTTTGAAACTTGGCTTACTGAATAGAAACATTACTACAACCAAACAGCAAACAAATCTTTCATTCACTTGCTGTTTCCACAGAAAATCCTGGAAACTTAGCTCCTTCTTCCTTAACAAGAGTGACAAGTGAATACATTTAAACTTAAATATTTAGACACTTTAACATCAGTATAATGTTACACAGAGATATATCATTATCAGTACTTAAAAGAAGATGGTTAGCATGGGTTCATCATAAAAATAAAACACAATAGTTACCAATATTTTGATCAGTATATCAGAGTAGATTACATTCTAAGTAATCTATGCTCATCTGATATGTTCAATATGAGCTAAACAATGATTTACTCAACAGCAATATGTTTGTTTTGTTTCTCTGCTTTTAAAGCTACCCGTTATAAAATATGAAATTAGATATGAAAAATGCTATCCTGGATTATATGAGAAATATTTTGAAAGAGTCAACTCGAGCAGATTTATTGATATATAGTCCTAAAAGGCAAGTCTGCATTCAAGCTTTTATACAACAGAATTTGCCAAAAAACATGTGGATGTTTGAGTCACATGACTGACCTGCATTAGGTTGGCCATAGTCTGTCTCTTTAGGTGGAAATGTAAGTGTAAATCTGCAGCTTAAAGGAGTAAAGAACAAGTAAAAAAAGTGTCAATTATAAATATTGGGGATGGAGCAGGGTGATGGTGCACCTAAAGACAGAGTTTGGCAGTAAAACTTGTATTTTACTAAATGTCATCTAGACCACTTTACAGTTTCGGCTCAAACTTTTTTTATCCACAGACTTTTCTCAACGAGTCTAAATGCGTACTAAATCATCAATATTGTCCGACTATGAGATCATACACAACTCTTCCACAGATGTTGACACTGTTGACCTAATTTTAGTCTTTTCGGCTGTTAAACAAACACAAGCGACAGTTGGCTATACGGTCACATATTTTCCTAACAAATGTTTCATTTAAGGACAAATTAATCTTCAGAATAAGAAGGTATTGTGAGTATTTTTATTAAGAATTATATGAATTTTCTTTCTGGTTTTGCAATTAGTATCTTTAAAGGAACAACACTTTAATGATTTGAGTTTACTATGCTATCTTTTTTTTATTTGCCAGTGAATGTTATTTTTAATTTACATATTCATTTAGGTTCAGAGTAACATGTAGAGTTGAATTATGCAAAAAACCTGACATATTTAAAAAAAAACAATCAAAGGTATGTGGAAGATATTTTTGTAAATTGCTTAAAATTACATGGGATTCCGAAAAGTCATGCAAATTTATTTGAAATCTATGGAATAGGTGTTTGCAGCCAGTTTTCATATTGTGAACTTAAAATTAAAGAAAAAACTTTATTTTTCATTTTGTACATCCTCTTTAGTGGCAACAGTGTTAGATATGATATAGATTTACTATAGAGAGCACTGGCATCATTTTTTTCCAGACGTTTCATTCTGCAAGCTTGCATCTAAAATAGCTCTGATCGATGTGCAGACCAATGGGACCTGTCATCTTATGAGCAACCCTCCAAGTTCTCCTGCTTCAAATAACAAAAAAAAAAAGAAAAGAAAATTGTCAGTTTCAAATAGAATTCACCAGCAGCTTTTCGATGTGGAAGTATCACTGAGGACTATCAGATACAGTAATATATGAGGCCTGTGGGGATGACAAAGATTCTGTTTAAGATTAAACCCACTGTACCCACTGTCTGAACTCAAAAACATCCACACAGAACAAAGGCAGTACATTAGCAACATCTTCTGGAGCTTGCCTAACACTGCACTTGAAGTTGGCATATACAATACTGTGCAAAATATTTAATAATCACCTATTGCCATGAATGACTAGTGATTTTGTAATTGCCTATAGTTGTGTGTGTATGCATTTGTTTATCTGTCTGTTGGCAAAATATCTTCTAAATCAGACTTTATTAAAACTCTGAGAAATAATCACTGGATGTACACTTAGGTCCGTCTAGTAAAGTACTTTTTAAACACAATCCCTTCATTTCAGGGGGTCAAAAGGAATTGGAAAAATGAATTAATTGTAAACAAAATGTTTATTTCTAATACCAGGTTGAAAACCTTTTGTTGGCAATAACTGTCTTGAACTCATGGACATCACCAGATGTTGTTTCCTCCTTTTTAATGCACTGCCAGGCCTTCACTGCAGTGCTTTTAAGTTACTGTTTATTTGAGGGCCTTTCTGTATGAAGTGTAGTTTTTAAATGCATGCTCAATTAGGTTGAGATCAGTTTCTCCTGGGTTGCTTTGGCTTTATGTTTTGGGTCATCTGTATTATGAAACACAGAACAATCAATTTGGCTGGATTAGAGCACACTGTGTCTCTGAATACCTCAGAATTCATCTAGCTGCTTCTGTCCTGTGTCACATCATCAATAAACATTAATCACCTAGTGCCACAGGCAGTCATGAATGTCCCAACCATCACACTCACTGTGTTTTACAGATGATATGCTTTAGATCATGACCTGTACCACACCTTCACCATACCTTTTTTGTTCCATCATTCTAGTAGAAGCTTATCTTGGTTTCATCTGTCCAAAGAATGTTCTTCCAGAACTGTGCTGGCTTTTTTAGATGTTTTATTTTTATCAAAGTCCAGTCTAGCCTGTCATGGTCTGTGTTTTTTGGTTTCTTAGTTTTTCAGTGTTTCATGGTTCCCCTGTGTTTTCCCTGCCCTGCAGC
>JARVGW010000086.1:5661861-5697097 GCA_031762495.1 Anablepsoides rubrolineatus | reverse complement strand
TTGTGGTTGTAATGTGACAAAATATGGAAAAGTTCAAGGGGTATGAATACTTTTGCAACCCACTGTATATTAGAACCTAACTGTTGGAAACAAAGGCCACATTTGTTCTCATTTTCTGTTCAAATCGACTAGTTTCTGTCACAGTAAATTGTGTTTTTGCCTTTAAGAATAAGAAAAGTGTTAAAATACAGACTGGTATAAAGTACCATGATTACAGATGTAAATGTACTGGCAAAAGTGGGTTGATTTAAAATCAGGTTATAATTTACAGAAAGTGAAAGATTACATACATTTAAAGGTAATTGATTGATGTAGTTTATCTGGTATGCTTTGAGGAAGCGGTCGCCAACCTTGGTCCTCAGGGCCCACCTGCATGTTTTAGATGTTTACCTTCTTAAACACACCTGATCTAAATGAATAGACCACTAACAGGCTTTCGCCAAGGAGGCAATTCAGTCTGAGCTGGGAGTGTGCAGAAAATGTTGGAAGCATATCTGTACGCAATTTAAAGGGTGGAAATTAAATCTTTTACATGCTGGGTACTAATTACAAAGAATAACAAACACAAAGAAGCCAGGTGCTTTTAACTCCCGTCATTTTGTGCAAAGGAATCTGCGATCACCTCTGCAAAGCCATCAAGTGTTGGATTCTAAACGGGTGCAGTTCAAAGGGTTCCTCTACCACTCATAAAATAGTGAGTAAGTGCTGGCAGCTCTAGCTACTACTTAGTGAACACAATTTCTTCAAAGACTCCAGGGATGTGGTCTTCGCCTATAAAAAGACCAAAGCCATACCCGGGCTTTCAAGGCTTTTTTTTTTTTTTATGGGGGCAGTGAGTAAATTTTACCAACAGACGGTGCTGTGGCATAACTTTACAGAGAAGCTGCCACTTCTCCTCTGCTTACAATTAGAAATAATCCTTCTCTCAAGGTTCAGGAACTTTATTGTCTATTCAAATCGAAATACTTGCTAACTAAGATAACATGGAACATGTGCAGTGAAAAATGATATGTTAAAAATGTAACAGCTTGCAGAGGAGGCCCAGGACTTGTGGTTCAGGTTAAATTATGAGTTTAAAGAAAAAATAAAAAGAATATTGGACTCTACACTGTGTTTTTTTTTCTTTTTTTGGACATCATTCACACCTGGAGTTTTGCTGCGACTGGGAGACTTTAATAATCCAGGGTCTGTTTCTTTGTGTAACTAAACACCCCTACTATGTCTTTTGTCTTATCTGAGATTGAGAAGGGAAAACCTGGCAGGTGTTCCTCCCCTCAGGCTACAGACTTCTAAAATAAGGAAAATAGACTGTGAGCTAGAATGAAAGGGGGCATGCACGCATCCACACACACACACACACACACACACCCGGGGAGTTTGACACGCATGTTCTAAGTGTGTTGATCACACAACCAGTTGCTGTTACATGTAGTGTAAACATGTCTGAGGGTCTGTATTAAATACTCATTACAAAGGACCGGGTAAGCTCTGGGAAAGACCGGGAGAGAAAACAAACAAACCCCAGGGTGGCTGAGACGGGCGGTGTGGGGCTGAGGGAGGCCTCTCCCAGAGTAATTCAAGTTCAATAACTGACCCTTAACCTTACTCTAACTCAGGTTACACAGTTCTGGTGAGACAGATTGTAGGCACAGTTTCCTCACAGCTGTGGATACTATACACCTCTGCAGGAGCTTTACACACACAGACACAGTACCAAAAACAAAACAACCCCCTTCCACAAGAAAAAAAGGTCAGTTGGCAATGTCAACAATCACTCTGAGTATTCTAGCATATCAAATGGCAACGTGGATGACAGGTTCCCATTCTGCGCACATTTTGGGATGATGTAAAGAAACCAGGACCACACAGAGCCCCTTTTCAGAGCCAGGAAGCAGAGGACATCATTCACCTGCACAACTGCAGCTGGGCCAGTTTCACTCTGTCAGAAAGAACTCATTATCTACACGTCAAAATTATTGCAGAAGAAAGAAAGAAAAAAAAAAAACACACAGACTTGTCAAACTACTGACAAATATTTTTTTTTTTCTTCCTTTCCAGTTTGCACTAATGCAGATCTGGAGCAATCGAGAAGTTTAATTGTCTGCAGAGGCTCAGTGGGAAATGAGTCAAAGGTGGGTGATAATGTTTTTACTTGTATTGGTGTTTGTGTGTTTTTGTTCGAGTCTGTTAGCAAAATATCTCATGTATCAATTAAATGAGTGTAAGGGTATTTGCTGAATGAAATCATTGGCTGTATGTCTACAACTCTAACCTTTGAAGTGAAGATGGTTGCCATGGGCCTTTGATTGACCTGTCCTGATTGGTGCACATGGGCACCAGTGACTCGCATGACCCTGAAAGGAAGAAGCAGGTAAAGATAATGGATGGATGTCTGCCATGACCAACTGACCTTCAAAAACAAACAAAAATATGCCTATAACTCTGTCAGTTTGACAAATATTGAGCTAAAATTTGATGTGTAAGTAGATCACTAACATTCACAACACTCACACACACTAAATGTGACATCTTGTGATATCACATAAGGCTGCTCATAATGTCAGGGTTTCACTAAAGCAGGTACACCTCTGTCCTGATGCATCTCAATGATCCAGGTAGAAAAATCTAAAGATGTTGAGTCAGGTCCTCTGGATGGATTCTTCTTTGTTGTAATGACCCATCGCTTCTTCACGAGTACAACTCTGCCGTGTCTCAACAAAACTGGATTTTATTCTAAAACGCTGACATGAAAGGTCGCAGGTGATCTGCATTCCTGCAAAAAAATGCTAGCTCTTTCATTTTATCTGTAATTTGAATATATAAATCAAAGGATTAGAACTGAACACATTCCAATTTGGAAAAACAAGCCACCAGTTTTGTGTTTGTGTGGTCAAAGTGGTTGAAATCTTGTGCTGTTTTAGTATAACCCAGACAGTGGTATACAGAGAGAGAACATGTAGCTACTTAAATATAGTTTTCACATTACAATAAAGAACAATGCAAACAAAAAAAGAAAAGAATTTATGTAAAACTTTAGCCGCCGCCATTCTTTCCAACCACTTGACTCCCAGCAGTGTTTTGCTTTGATTTAGAGACAGACTCATCCCAGATATCTGTGCCTTTGGGCATCTTTTGCTTCTATTGTGTGGTGCAACAGTAGATGGGGCTGCAGGCCTGTCACATTATAAAAAAAAGGCTTTTCTTCTATCTTGTCTTTTTCCTTACATTACTATATGGAGTGCATGAAATCTCTCTGATCACTTACTGTTTGAAGTTAAAGCATACCTTTATGTTATACTGCTGGTGTCCTGTTATTTCAAAACGGATTTCTAAGACAAAGCAAAAGGCATATTCATATCTAAATGAAAACCAGGATTTATTCGACCCTTGCTCCTCCCATTGCGACTTTACAATTTAGTCTGTTGTTATGAGCAGATCTACCAATCAGCAATGCACAACGCTCCCATTGTCCATGGTCTGCAATGGCACAGCTCCAGAGAGGGCGTAAAACTACTGTCTGCTCTGATAGCAATCTGTAGTAAAAGCTTTTCTCCCAATCCTGACATGCAGCAACAACTCGCAGCTTAGGACTCAAACTAAAAAGCCAGTTCTAAGGACAGTTCTGTGCCCCAGAAACAGTTTTAAAAAAGGATTACGTCGGAGGTAAGCTGGCCATAGGTGTGTGCCTTGGGCCAGGTGCTAAGGATCAAGCTTTGTGCTGTGGTAGAGCTTTTTTCTCCTCAAGTGGGCCCAAATCCTTTTAAGAGAGAAAATGCTGATGTTTACATCCTTGCTGTGACCCCATCTTGGCCTCTTCACTCAAGCATTCCTGCCATAGCTGTGACATCTAGCTAAGCTTAAGGACACCAGAGGGACAGTAAAAACAACACCTAATCACACCCAAAGGGTGCCCCCCACAACCCCCACACAATGATAACAATTCAACCCCTTAACCTCTTTGTTTCTGTGTGCACCTTAATGTAAAATTGCATTTGTGTGTCATTGTTGCAGCGAATGCTTCTGCAGAGAAGTACCTTAAATCTCAACCTCGGGATTCTGCGGTCACCAGCTTTATCTCAGAATCAACATTGGGCTTGGATGGAAATCCTTTTCAGATTATCACATTTTCCACACCTGGAGGGGTATACTTACTCTACACATGATCATTCTAATATGTGACTTAAGAAGGTAAAATGCATGGTTATATAGTGTACAAAGGCAATGAAAACACCATATTTTGGACAGTTTTAATTTAACATTCAAAGCATTCAAAATGATCTGTTTTGAAGATTCATCTTATTTTGAAATCCAGAAGAACTCCACGTTGTTATGCTCTTTTGACATAAAGTCATTTCACTACACTTAGGTGATACAAACACTTTCCTGGCATAACATGAGTGAAACAGTAACTTCATCACCCAAATATATGTTATCAAAAAGGTTGTAAACTTTGCTGGTGGAAGGCTGCTGGTGTGTGGAGAGTTCTGGCTGCAGAGAGCTGAACTTGAGAAGACAGGTCAACGTGGGTCAACTGAGTCCAGCTAAACAAACACACACTATCAAAGAGGAAATTTCCTGTCCAATCTGCAAGTTTTCACTTCACAGTTAGTGTTCGTTCACAGGATGATCCTAGGGGATTTGCACAAATGAGTGTCTATTCAGGCCAACGTTGTTAACTGATCACCTTAATGTGTACATGGCAGAACAAACAGCAGAAAGATCCAGAACAGGCAAGAAAGCTGAGATTATAGGGAGTTAATTCTCCGTTTGGGTGATTTTTCTTTCAACATTTGCTTTGCTGCTTTAAGACTCATATTTCATTTAAATAAATACTGTAAGAATGATATTTTCATTTACGCTAAGTAAGATCCAGTTAAAGTGCTGCACGCAGCTTTGTCACACAACAATTAACCATCAGTGAGGTTTTGGCTCTGAAGCCCTGCAACGTTTCAATTTGCTTCCCAGCCATAATTCCTTCCACCCTCTACGACTCTGTTACCTGTCAGCATACTCTGCAGAACTACTGCATTTCTTATCTTGACATGCACATACATGTGCACATCCACATGTTGCATACACTAAGAACTGATAAAATAGTTCTTACAGTTGCGAGCGCTTCCATCATTTATAGGAGGATAAGTTTGTAGGCTTAGCGCTGCAGCAGTGTCTCCCTACAGGAGAATGATTATTTGTTGATGGAGTCATTTCCAACTAGATAAGATATTAAAGATGTTTTGAAGTTAGGTTCTAAGAAAATGTTGTGAAAAAATAATGTATTACTTGCCATAAAAGGATTTTTAATTACCTCAGTTTTAATGAATCAGATTTTAATTCTGACAAGAATGACAAGCTAGTCTGAGGAGAGCCTAAGAGCATTTTAGACTAATCTCAAAGATTTCTGAAACGTTTATATGATTTATATTTTACAAACATTTAAACTGCTGGAAAATTTGCATTACACAGTTATTCTGGGAGAAATATTCTGGAGAAAGCAGTCCAGGCTGCATTAAGAAGTGCTACTGGAAATTGATGCTATTATTTGAGCTTGCAAAAAAACACATCATTCTATTAAAAAAAAAAAAAACAGTAACATAAAACTGACAAAAATGTAAAAGTTTAAAAACAACATTTACACGATCCACTATTGTTGTTTTAAGACAGCAGTTATTCTCTTTGGTTTTGGCCTTGCTCAGATTAACCATTAGCTTGTTTATTTTGGTGAAAACTAAACTCTTTTAAAATGCTGAACTATTCCTTAGGCCTAATACAAACCCTATGAAAATAAATCATTTTTATAAGAAAGTTAGGAGATAGTTTTGAACACTTAAATAAATATCAGTAATACAAATTTTAGTAGAAAACGTTGAAAAACAAAAGCTATAGAGCTAGCTAACACTAATGACTAATGTGTACACTGTTTTGTGTTCCTCTTTTTGGTGTCTTAAAGCTTAGCTGTCAGAGCTTCTGTGTATGTGGTGACGTCTCTTGTGGCTCCGTATAAAAGTTACTTAAAGTACAAGATCACATGCTCACACTGTATTATTGTGAACAAGTATGGTTTATATGTGCGCCACTGAAAGGACCTCCCCCACCATATTGCACAGATTTTTCATCACATGAAAACCAACAGGGGGTGGTATGCATTCAGGGCGAGTCGCTTCCATGTGCCCTGTCCACTTAAATTAGTTGGGCCTCGCATCAGCAGCATCTGGTTCCAATATGGAGCCAGGCGGAAGGGTGGGTGCCTCAATGTGCGGCGGAAAATACAGCCTACTGTACCTTTAAATAGCCCTCAGGAGGCTAAAGATGCTGGCGCTATCGTCCTATCCCGAGATTCTTTGTATCTGGCCTTACACTTCTTCCCTTTGAAAGAGGACAAATGTACAATTAGGCAGGAATGCCTGCAATGCTGTCTTCCAAACCTATGCTGGCTTCAGCATATGAAGGACTGAGGTTACATGCCATAAACCTCCTTCACTGTTTCGTGGTGAGATGCACCGTCATATCCTAGCCAGGCTGGGTTTCTCCGGTTCTGCTGGTCGGTGTTTAGGTTAGCCTTTTGTTGTTCTGGTCCTGCTGCAGTTAGCCAGGTCCGGTCTCTGTCTAAGATCCTTTATGGCACAAGTCTGCAAAGATCCCTCCTCCTCTTCTTCTTTCCCTGGACAAGAGGCACTTTAGAGCTTACCCATAATTCAAAGGTTTCCATCTCAACCATAATTCACACTGCGCTTTACTCTAACTAAAGAGGCTGTCTGTGACTACGGTGATTGCATGTTTGTCAAGTGACTTGTCAGTGTAGCAGACTCTGTAGGAGGGAAAGAGTAGGATCAAAAACATGCTAGCACACTCATAGGAAGCAATAGGAACGTGCACAGTGCATGATCCTTCTGCCATATATAAAATGAAAGGATAAACAGCTAAAGTATAGTCAATGAAAACAAAATCATCCAAATAAATACATGCAGACACTGAAGTGTAGATGAGTGACCATCAACTGGCAGCCTGAAAATGGATGGATGCATAAAATATATTAAATGTAGTGCTTATATATTTTTATTGAAAACTTGGGAACCTGAACGTTGAAGTCATAACAAAATCAGCACCCCATAGGCTGGTTCCAAAACATTTAAGCCTGCCCCTTCCTTGTAAAAAAGGGTAAACTTGGTAAAAAAAAAAAATAATCATCTTAATTGTTGACGCCTAATGATTTATTTTTACTTTGCATATTAAAACAACTACTTTCTAATATGTTTCGTTGTAGGTATTTTGTGCTTACAAAAAAGGCACAGTGACTGTGTGGGGGTGAATAGGTGGGACTTAAAGCTCCAGAGTCTGCAGACTCTGAGTTCAAAAACACAACATGGCAGCTCCTGTAAAATAAGACCTTGTGGCTTCAATTTTGAGCAACCAAAGAAAGCAAAGACATTTCATCCATGTTGATGAGCCAGTGAAATTATATAGCTAAGATTATTATGCTTCTTGGCCATAACATGTTTTAGACTACTAGATGTTAGAAGTAATAAAAAGTATACCTAACATTTGAGGTAATTTACTTACATTCATCAGCCAAAAGAAGCATAGCTTGTATAATCCACTGTTTCTCTCTATCCTGCTTTATCTTAAACCATATTGACAGTGCAACTCTTCTGTGTTCAAAGTACATTTCAAACTGATTAGGATGAAAGAAAATGGAACTTAAATACCAAATTTTAATGAGGTATTATATCATACAAATTAAGGTTGGTGAGTAGCGAACAGGATTAAATGTGAGCAAATCGACTTATGTAAAACCCTTCTGGTCTATCAATGGCAATCTTAACACAGCATGTCTGTGTTTCCATTTCCAGCAAGGGAGGAGAGTATGGAGTGAGCGACACAGTGGGATCAGATAAGACTGATGATGACAAGGCAGAGGGGATCGATGACAAATTTTTGACAGCTCTGGCGCATGTCTTCAGACCTGGCCCTTCTGTTGACATATAGATCACAGTACACCTCAAAACACACACAGATCCACTGTTAGGCCAGCAGATACTTGGGTAATATGTAAGTGATTAGCCTGGCCAACCGCAGGAACACAGCAGCTCCAGGAGGAGCTCTGGCAAGAAATAACCACACAAAATATCTGAAGATGTTACGTGAAATGACCGTTTCTCAGTTTCCCCACTTACTTCTGTTAGGAAATCCTTGTCCTTTAACCTTTCACACGGGAGCAAACACATGCACAGAACAACAATTGAAAACAATAGGTCAAACACGTTGTCACTGCTTTACTTATTGAATATTGAGAATGTGTCATCAACAGTCCACTGGCCAAAAAAACAAAACCCCGCCACTCTCAAACAAGTGATAACCACAGAGAAATTTCATTAAGCTGTGACTTCCTCTCTGTTCCTTTCTTACATCAGAAGTTCAGAGGTCAAGAGGATCTGTTAGCGGTGACAGAAAGGATTATGGGTGTAGGCATTCCATTGGCAGTCATTACTGCCCTCAGTCAGCACCCGGTACTCCCCCTCGTCACTTTTTTTCTCATCCTCCCTTTTCTCTGTCTCTTCTCTCTCGTGTCCTTTGACAGGCTAAGAAGCAATTAGTGTCACATTAGTGATCCATGGTGCAATTTGTTACTCATCCCAAAGCTGCTGCTGCTCCACGTTTATTTTTTTCAAAATTAAGTTTTTCTTTTACCACCACCCCCTCCCTCCCTTTTTTTTTTTGTAAATCTGAAACTCTTATTTAAACTCATGAAAGTTCATATAATATCTAGGTTGTAAAAGAAGAACAGAGCCCTTGTATAATTTGACCAACATCTCAACTTTGTCCGCAGCTTTTCAAACTGTTACTCTACATTCCTTTTACATTACAATCACCTATCCAAATACAATACTCAAAGAGAGGGAAAAATGAGTATGAGCAGAAATGTGAGGTTTGGACCCCTGCACCAGAACCCCAGCCCAGTGGGATTCTTCACATTCCAGGCTGTGCTGGAGCTGAAGCTGGTAATAGATCTGAGCAGGCCTGCTGGGCTCAGCGCATTGTGGCCTGTCCTCCTTTCTTTGGTTTTCTGCTTTGGAACAAGACAGCTTCTCTCCTTGAAGGACACCTTACTGAGAACAGCCTCAGGTACTGACGTTTTTTCCCTATGGCATTAAAAAAGCACACATGAATGCATTTTATCCCTTCCTTTCCACCATCCCATGCAGCCAGCATCGTGGTAGCAGGATAGTGGGAGTTTACATCACGGCAGAGCGAGGGGCTGGATCTTTTTGACAGTAATGCAAGGGACACTTGTTTACCTAACCTTATGGGTCACAGTGCAGTTTGGAAGGGAATGAATGACTTCATTTCAGGGTTTAAATTAAAGGGTTCCTCCTCGCTCGAACTTAAAACAGATTTGAGCATACTTTGGAATGAAGAAAAGTAGTGACTCGGTATACAGAGTTCTCTTCTCTGACTAAAACAAGAAGTGGCAAAAGAACTGTAGTAATCGCATCAACGTGAACCTCCTAAAGCTGCTTTAAATCTGTAATTTCACAGCATGACATTTAACATATTTATCTACAGTTTTTACAGTCTTTTCCAGATCTAACTAATGCTCGGCACATATAAGTTGGATAATTCTTTCATTCACGCTGACATGGTGTCAGTTACTTCAATGGTTATTGGGCAACGCCATATTTGAGGGAAATTGCTACCTTATGTGCCTTTAAAAAAAACCACAGGGTTTTTGAATGGGACCTTTTAAAAAGAGAGTAGTGTTTCATTTAGAGTTGGTGGTCACTCTGGCGATGTGATTTTTACCACCGAGAAGCATTGGAAGCATTAACACTCACACATGGTATCAAGGCCTGCTGTGGTGGTGATCAAGTGCTTTGGAGATGCCGAGACACCATGAGAGCACAAATTAGAGTTCATCTCTCTCGTACGCCCCCCACCCCCCCTCACACACACACACACACACACACACACACCAAAACAGTCAGAGCTACAGAAGCACGCCTTTTCCTCTCGCTGCAACCTTTTCATGCTGCTTTGCTCGTCAAAGGCGAATTGATTAAAGGCCTTCTTTTTAAATGACTTCTTTTTTAGGCCCATTATTTGCCAATAACCAAAGGAGAGCCGATTGAGATCAGTAGTCTAATCTGTTGTTTCCCTCTCCTTCTTATTGGTGTTTTTGTTATAGAGCTCAGCAAAATGTGCTCACCCCATTTTTCCTGTCAGTCATCAGGTTGTAATACTGGGGCTCATGGCTGTAACTTAAGACTGCTCAAGGACTCACGCAAGGGCCCTTTTTTTAAACAACAGAGAGAAACAAGTCACTCTCCAAACTCTCTGACAAATAAGCCATATGCCACAAAGAGCCTGTAACTCTGCCGCCCAAGAAAAAAAAAATGCTTTGAAGCTCCTACAGAAAAAGAGGACTTCTCCAATGCAGACAGGGAAACACAAAAGGGGTAAGAGCCACCATTAAGATAACGAAAATCCTTGAGTCTTTTATCATGCTAAAGATATACAACTGAAGGATTATCTAAAATAAAAACAAGTTACTTTTCTGCCATTCTAAGTATAAAAATCAAATCTCAAGCATGTTTTAACTGCTACTTGAGTAACAACTTGGGTTAGAAATTATTTTAGTATTAAAAACACAACAGCTGGATAAAATAAAGAAAAAACAAACAAAAAAAACCCAATATGAAATGATAAGGACTTCTGTTCCTGCGTCAGCAGAAACACCTACAGTGTCACCATTCCTCAAGGCTCTAATCAGAATACACCATCTCCCTTCAACTTCAAACACTCCTTCTAAACACCTGCTTGTATCTCCCATCTGTGTGGGTAAATACCACCCATTCTTGTCCGCCTGTTTACAGACAGGATCTCCTCTGGCTACCTCTGGACAGTTATTTCTTCTATAGCCATGCATCACATCTCCTCGCAAGAAGAAGAGCTGAAAGAGATGAAAAGCAGAGTCCTGGCTCTTGGGGAGGGGGTGAGGGGAACCCATTGCAAAGGTAAGAAATGTGTGTTTTTAAAAAAAAAACAAAAAAAAAACTAAAGTTACATTCATCCAGGTGGTCCCAGACACCCTATCACAACAGAGGTCCCAGATTGAGCGCCATCAAGATTGGGTTAAAAACAATGCAGAGGTATGCTCTATCTCTCGCTTTAATGATTAATCTGATCAAACCAACTTCTCATGTGTCAACACCAGCGCTCTCTGATCTCTTTCGATTCGTCATCTGAACAAGTAATAACAAGAAGAGTTATGTCTTACAGCAGCTTCACAATCACCTTCATAAGATGAGGCGCCTGGCCTCAAAGAGAGCTGTACTAGACATACTACATGACTATAATGGCTAATCTGCTAGATCCTTTGCAAGAAATTCTCATAGTTGGCTACAGAGGCTCACTGATATGTCTGACGCCTAGTTTTATAAAGGGACAGACAATGGATCAAAATCTAATATTTATTGCTCTCTTTTTGGCAGCAGATATGTGTGTGGGTGTTTATGTGCATGCACATAAGCAATTATTTTTCATTAACAAGCTTTCATTATGCACTAAATACATTTTATCAAAACTCAAAAATCATTTACTGTACATTACAAAATATTAACTATATATACATATATATAAATCATTCAGATTCGTTTGCTAATTAATCAATATGTTTACCTCTGTATGGCATCCCTGTAAAAATTAGTTATAAGTCAAAACTGTGACTAAAATTTTAAGATTATGCTTTTTAATGGTGATTATGGACATCATACTTTCTTTTAGTTATTGTGAAGCAATTTCAAACATATCAAATAAGAGCTGCCCATAACAGCACCCACTTTTGCAGTATGGCTTGGTTTGGCAGCTTATATTTTTACTACATCCTTCGCAGGCTCTGGTCTCACTCACCTTTGCCTGCTTCGTGCCACTCTATCCCACATGACCGCCCTGCTTCACGAGTCAGCACTTGACTGAACAGAAACGTAAACCTCGAGCCGACCGTGTCACTGGGGAGCAAGATGGGACTTTTTCCCCCCCAAAGTGCTGCTTTCAGCATTGATTTCAAGTGTTAAAGCGCCAGCCAGTTTTCAACTAGGAACCACAGATGACTTTTCTGGTGGTGAAACAAAGCTGGCTTTTGTGCCTCGGTTCTGGGAGACTGTTCACTTCTTGTCATGTACATGTGAAATTAATTAGGAGGAAATACTAAAACACTTGGGTGGAAATTGCTTTTCACCAGATGTTCTACATATGAGGATCAATTTAGTGTTCTTAGCACAGTAAAATGACCATATAACTTCTTTTGCTTGCCTCTTTGATGAAAGCCTATCTGTCAGTCAAGGCACATAAAAAGAAGTTTGGCTTATATGCTACTGTTTGTTCCACTTTATGGAGTCTTAGGTAATGTGATTATTTAACCAGGTTAGAAAAATACAATGTTTCATTCTGGACTAAGATTTGACATGCTTACAAGAGGCCCAGTGTTCCTCAGTGATCCGTGCATAAACCAATGAGTGGTCTTTTTCTTGTCCCTCGCACCAAACGCAAAGAGGCCAAATAATCACAGATAAATCACTGTCGGATGTGAGATAACCATCATAACAGAGGTGTTTAGGTAACTCTGCAGCTCAGCATCTCATATGACCTGCATATGTTTCAGTGTGTTTTGGAAGAGAACCAGCCTTCACTCACATCTGTTTGCGGCGCTGTGGCAAAACTCCACAACGTGGATCTAAAATCCACAGCGTGCAATGACAAGGCAAGGGTTGAGATGAATTAGGAGATCAGAAGCGCCTTCCTTTGCTAGCACCGCCAGCTCTGCTGCACAATGTCAAAGATGTGTTAGCAACACGGAAACATCTCTCATCTGCTTTGAGACAGTTTGACAAATTTCAAACTTAATGTAAAAAAAAAGTGTGTGTGTGTGTGGGGGGGGGAGTCCATTTAGTCATCTGCTTTTATTTTAACTGACAAAACACACCCTTACCTCCAATTTTCATAATCTATTTAATCATTGTTCTTATTTTGGTGTTATTGTATAAAAGCTGAAAAAAGAGCAGCTCCCTCCATAGCTCCTGTTGCTCTGTATGAGTTCAGCAGAACCCAAGCCATCTGGAGTCTGTTTATCGCATTACAAATGACACATAATGGTAATCTGGCATGTGATGAGAGAACGTGAATTACAGACAGGCAGCATGAAAAAGGTATTAACCTTCATTTGATTTTCTTTAAGGAGGACATTTAATTTAAGGCTGCATTTTGTCTACCTGATTATTCATTACAGTAAGCTTGCCTATAACAGTATGAACCAGGATAAACAGAGGAAACCGCCAATTAAATCACATTCCAGTGAAGATTGGGGAGCATACTGTATACAGAACAGTTAGTTTAGTGACATAAATATTTACACAAACTGCCACGAATTAAGACAAATGTTACCAGGAAGTAGTCTACATTGTGAGAGGCCGAAGCGAGGGTTTGTCTAAATTTATTGGTGTCTGTTAAAAGCTATTTTTTTTTTACTCTTTTTCAAACTGTATGTAAAGACGACAACTGAAGCACCTCTCTGTCCTGTAAATTGTTCCCTTAATATGTTGTGCTTTTCTTTCAGTCAAATCCTGATGTGACATAAACATTAATTCTCTTTTGACATTTATAGCAAATTCTAACATGGATCGTGTATCACGAGTAGAAACAACAAAAAAAAGGAGGGACAAAAATGGGCAGAGATTTGAATAGTTGCATCAGACTGGCCCTAGTAGAAGTTAAAGATATATACTGCGTGCCCTGGGAGTGGATGTCAGTTGAATGTTTATACAGCTGCGCGGAAGATTATTATTATCATGAAACCACGCAGCTATAATGCCATTCTGTGGATGCCAGAGTACAATCAGGTCCTCCCTATAGCCTACCAGCCTTCTCTCTCTGCCTCTGTCAGACAAGCTTGCTGTTCTGCTCCCTCAAGGCTGTACGTCTAGGATCGGACACGGCACAATGCCACCATAATCACACGTGACATTGAAATGGGTTTGCAGCAGACTAAATCCAGCCAGTGTGTAAATTTTCCTACAGCTGTATATAAAGAGGCAATGGATGTTGTTTTAATGCTACACTGCCCAGTCCTCTGATGTTTTGTTAGACCTTCCACTTTTGTTTCAATAAATGTAAAACACAAGATTTAATTTCATTCAAAGTTGCTTTATTTTTGGCCCAAGTCTTGAATTAATTAAAGGCCCATCGTCCCTTGAAGGAATATATACCGCCTTTCAAGCCAGATGCTAAGATCATATTTTATCATGAGAAATGACAGAGTTATAACTGTTTTGGTTAAACCTTGAACATAACACCGTGGAGAATCTCATGAGATATTGTGAGATCTTACGTGATCTGTTAGAACTTAAATATGTGCTATGAATGCCGCTTTAAATCTTGCCTGTGGACTTTCTGAACAGTGTTTGCATGTTCTCACTATAACCACGTGTTTCTTTAGGTATAGGGTCATAAAACAAGCATGTTAGTTCAAATGGTGAATCTAAACTGTCCTGACCTTGGACCAGATCCTGTCCAATGTACCTACCTCTCATCCAATGAGTTGCCAGGCACTTGAAATGATGTGATGACCAACAAAGTGGGAACAGCTGAAAGAAGAAGTTGGTGCGTGATCAAAAGCACAGGAACTTCTTTCACACAGAACTACTGGATAATCTTAGATATTGATTAGAAAAGGTCAAGCACACTATTGTGTTTTTCAACAGAGTGAGATGAGAAACATGCTACAGTGACTTAAATGTCTTTAACATAATTCTTCTTTAAATTAAAGAACCAGCAGTTCTTAAATGTTGAATTTTTATCAGTTCTTGGAATCAACCATGTGTTTTTGACACGTTTGAAAGCATGACTATAGCTGTGTATGTAAGATGATACTTGATTCAAACCACAGTGGCTTGGCCACTGACACATAGCTTGAAATTTGGAAAGATTAATTCTCTTGTTATTGTAGTCTTGATCTCAGAGTTCTGTTAGCAGAGAGAGGGATTTTCAACTAAAACTGTTGCTTGCTGATGAATTTAAAACACAATTGAAAATATAATCCAATGTGACTAAAGTTTGAGGTGATTTTAAGCCAGTGGTAATGATGAGAGACTTGTATGCGGCACTATTTCTGCCACAGAATTGCATCAAAAACAGGAAACAAGATGTGGAGCAGCACATAAAGCTGGAATTCTGGGTACAAACTATAAACACTGTAAACACTAAAGTTCCATTCCCCTTTCCCCATCTAGTTCCTTCTTCATGGTAAGTCAAGTGTGTGTTGGTGTTTATCTGCACTATTTGCTGAATAAAGGAACATTATACAAAAGTTTTGTTGTAGTTGAGAAGCATCAGCGACACAAACATGGATTCTGTCGTTTTTCAAAAGGTTGCCTTTACTCTGTCCACCTTTGTTTTTATTTATTTTACAATTCGCATCACGTTTTTTAATTAATTGTTGAAAAAACAATGTGTTTTAGGTTTTTCAGGTCCAGTAATTTAAGTAGATTTAAGGGGAAAACTAAAGAGCACACCAAAGAAGAGCTTTAGTCTCAGGTTGTTGACCTGATTTGTAACGGCACAACATATTAAAACTATTACCATAATTCAGAGAAACAAGAAACATACTAAAAGCAGAGACTTGTTCATCTAATTGTTCTATTTGAGACAATGAGCAGTGACAAATTTCTAAATATTATTTACAGAAATTAACTTTTTATAAAAACTTATTTGGTAAGAAACTGCTACAACTTCTTAAATTTGCTGATATTTTTACTGGCTTCAAATGAGAATACAGATGTTTTGATTTCTGCAGGGTGTTAAATAAAAAATATAATAATAAAACCAGAACTCAACCATGATACATATCCCTACCGTGTATGCTTATATGTAGGCTACATGTTTACAGCTTTTGAGAGGTAAACATTTGTGTCAAAATGAACCCTAGTACATTTAACTGTTCATGTTCTGACCTTGCTCTGTGTGATATGAGATGGTAAGCTTTGTGTAACCTTCACCATATCTCACATAAAAGCAATATCCAGCAATATCACTCAGAGGCCTAATCTCATCTTGTGTAGCTAAAATGGTTTCAGTCAAAGCTACGCTGTGTGTTATTACTTACGGCTTCACACCACAGATGAAACACACAAAGAGTGTTGCTCTCTCTCATCTGCTACAATATGTGATTAAAAAGGCTGTCAAGTTTTGTTTAGCTGTGAAAGACGCAACACTTTCATCACGGAGTTTCTTTGTGTCGTGTCGGTTTCCCCGGACATTTATAGGACATCAAACTGCAAACAAGACACTTTTATTTGAAATTGCCGTTAAAATGCGCTCACATCTCGACATGTTTTAAAACTGAGAAGTAGCAGCGCTGAAGGCTTAAAAAGCAATTTATGACTCCAAGGAAGTATTGCATTAGAGCCACATAAACAACTATTAATTGGAACCATCTTTGCTGACAATGTTTTATGTATGGATACTTCCTAAGTGTTTTCCTTCCTTAGCCTGTAAACAGCTGCTTGTGCTTAAGTAGTAAAATGTAAATCTTGACGTGGGCTGTTTACATAGTCCAAGCTTCTAATCATGCAGACGTGTAATTGAGTGATGTGTAGTATCTTTACGAGTCGAGTTGCATTCAAAGGACAGATCCCTGTAGTTAAGCTTTCTTTCATTCTCTCTTTACAATTGAGGCAATTGCGTTTCAGTCCAACTAGCATGTTAAAACAAGGCATCATTTGTAAGTCACTGTTTAAAATGCTTTCATTTTTGTTCAAAGCAGAGATTTTATAGTGATTAAGAGCTAAAACTGATTTGTGCAGTTTTCAAGAAGCAAGACAAATTATTAGAGTTTAAATATGGATTTTTTCCCCCATTAAAAGGACTCTAAAAGTCCTTATATGATAATCATAATTATCACTACACCAATTCCACTGATAATTACAAACTTTAGCTCTGGAAAAAAGGAGAAACCAGGGCTGTCTGATCAAAGCATTATTGTCCTTTTATTTATGCCAGAAATTAAAACATAAACGAATAAACAGAGAGCCAATTTGCCAAATTATTCACAGCTTCTCGTCGGCGACCAACCTCAGCGCAGCTCTCAGCATTTGAACCATGCAAGCAAGGTTAGAAGCCTCTCTTGTGATCTCTGAGAGCCCATATAATCTCGAGGTGGACTTGTTGCTCAAATTAGTGGGTAGAGAAGTGTGCCACATGTTCTGTATCCATAAATATTGACTCTGGCTTTTTAGCAGCCCGTTTTTGACCTTGGTGGGTTTCCATTTTGGGACAAACCTATACGAAATGTGTCCCATTTGGCCGCAGTCTCTTTCATGCATCGTGCGCACGTGCTCAGCTCAGTCTAGCAGTCGTGCTTCTGCTGTCAAACACATGTAGATTGATGAAGATTTTATTGGTTTCTAAATTAAAAAGACACGTTTGCTCAACAGCTGAATTAGAAGTGAGTCACAGCAAAGAAAAAAAAATTGTTTCTTGGCTTCAAGAAAGATCTCTAAAAGACTATCTTGCAGTAGGCTTTGGCTCAAGGCTTAGGAATGCAGGTCTTATAGCCAAGCAACTGTTAACAGTAGGTGAAAGGCTAATGGTTGGATCTGCGGTGTCATCTCAGAGCTTTGTCTGCCTACTGACTCCAGGAATGTCTGTTCTGACAAGAGAGGTCTTTGCCATCTCCATCTACAACAGCGTAAACATGAACACAAGGAACGTACAGTGGAGATAGAACACTGAGATGTCTCTTCATCAGGATCTACGTTTAGGTTCAAATTAATGGCCCAGCATTTTTTTAAGGAATGCGTATTGAATGCCACCTTTGATGCTAGAGACTAAAATAAAATTACCTTATGGCCTTGTAACTGACCTTCTGCTCCATCTCAACTGATATAGTTAGATCTAGATGTGAAAGCTCTCAGAAAATGTGTTCTATCTGTAAAACGGACCATTTTCGTGTTGGTCATTGTCGATTAGATATGGAAACTGTCGTAAATTGGGCTGACTTCTGATATTGACGTGTTGTAGATGAACAACAAATGATCACTTTCTGAGAGTTTCACTAATATCCATGTTGGCACATGATAAACTTTGTTAACAGACAGGTAGTGTTTATGTCAAAGTTCTAAGCAAAGATTTTATGCAATGGGGAGAACTCGGAGTCATACACGTCAACCCCTTCTGACATTTACCTGTTATACTGGGGTTGGGGTTTGGAGTGGACAAGCAGACTGTTGTCAGTGGAGATAGGACGTGTTGGTGCACGGTCTCCAGCATCAGAGAAACAGGAAGGGAAGAACGAGGAGATGGCCAAACTAGTTTCTCACAACCTGCCAGTTCTGAGACTTGCACCAGGAAAATCCTTGGTCTGCTTGTTTGGTCTGTACCAAAAGTAGACTACATATTTTTTTGTTTGGTGCAGTTTGCGTTCACATTGTGCTTTTTTGAAAGTGGACTATAATTTGTCAACAAAGCCACTAGATGATGATCATTGATCCCATTGGACAGAAATGACGGGGGTGGGACAGAGCACAAACCAGGAAAGAAAGATGAAAGTTTAATTTTCTTTGAACTTTTTTTTCCTTTATAAAGATGGAAGGTCCTGTGTGCTGCATGTGTATGTCCGTTATGTGTTTATCTGTTGACTACTGTGGCTCGTGAAGTCCAAAAAGGTGCATGTTTCCTGTAGTTGGTTCAGGTCGAGGCCAGTCTGTATTCACACCAGAAGTCAACTGCACCAGAGTTCATTAGGAAGTGGACTGAGACCACCTCAAAAAGTGGATCATGGTCCAGTTGTTTGGTTCACACCAGGGTTTGCATGAGTGTATTCACACCTGCATTAAAGGTCTGGACCAACAGGGGAAAACAACTGTTAAAAGTGGACCAAATGTTTCAGGTGTAAATACACCCTTATATTGATTTGAAATAAAGTGTTTGAAAAAAAACTGTAATAAGTCTGTATACATGGAAAATGTTGGGAAATCCTTGTAATTTACAGACAATTTGTACAACTTCTATTTGTTGGGGATGACTCACATATTATGAACACAAAATCCTGGGTGTATTTGTAAAACTGAGTGAGTTGTAGCCATTTTAGTGTTTTCAAAAATCACTTAACTGTGGCGTTCATCTTGAACAAAGCTGGCTCTAAAAGTTAATTAGTTACAGATGTACATCTGGTTATTGTGTCCTCAAAGTTTTATTAAAATGTGTCCCCTTCATGAAATGTTTTGCTAAAGCTACAAACAAATATGTACAGATGCACACAAACATGGGTAAAACGATTTTTGCCTCTCACCTTTGGTAGATGACACAATTTCACCATTTTTCCTCTTCAGTAGATTTAACACATTTGGAAAAGTTTTATGTGTGACACATTGTCCATAAAACAAAAAGATACAGGTATTAGATGAAGCATTAGTAGAAAATGATTTCACTTTATACATATTATTCTTGTGGTTACTACAGACATTACCAAAGGTCAAAAATGTTTGGAATACTGTAAAGATAAAAGAAGTGCTGTTTATCTGACTTTTTAAAATTATGCAACAGGAAAGATTTGCAGTGCCTTTAAACAAGCTTCTTTTTTCCCCTCATCCATATTAAAAAGATGGTAAAATACAATAACAAACCTCAAAACATCACAGAGAGATTAGATAAGATAAACCTTTATTGTCCAGCCATAAAACACATTCATACAAAAAACACATATACAATCATGATTTAAAACATTTTTTTAAACATAAGTAAAAACTAAATAAAAACCCTTAACATATCATCAATGGGAGATTGCCATTTAGTTTGGTTAAGAAGGGTTATTGCATTGGGAATAAATGATTTCTTATAAAATATAGAAAATATGGTATAAGAGACAACACAGTGCTTCAACATGGTCTGAGAAATTTTAATTTTGCTGTTAGGTATAGACTAACAGCTTCAAGCATTGGATCAGACTGAATAAATTGTTTCTTAGTGTTGGAACAAGGACACTGGTTTATCTGATTTAATTTCATTTATTTTGATCTCCATTAGCTGCAACAAGTACAGCTACTCTTCCTGGAGTCAATCAAACACAATGGTCACCCCCACAGTACCACAGTCCCACAGTGACATAGTTTTAACATAAAAAAATAAAATAAATTAAACAAAACACCCCTCCCCCTACACACACACACACACACACATACCTACAGTTACACACATTTTTTCACAAATCTAGGAACCTATAGCTCAATATGATTATGTCAATAAGATTATTAGAAAATAAATTAAACTAATCCTCTAAAACAAACCATCATACCAACAGCTGGCATTAACTATCATATCACAGACATATAACCTAACCTAAGTAGATACCTTTTCAAACAGACTTTAAAGCTATATTTACTGGATGCATTAATAATGTCATTTGGCAAATCACTCCAGCCAACCATTGCTCTATACAATACAGCACTCCTTTCTTTATTTGTCTTTACACTTGGAAGTGTAAATCTGCCCTCTATAGCATGTCTGGTTTCATATTCATGTTCTTCAGAACTAAAAAATAACTCCTTATAAAGAACATTTGGAGATTTTGTTGTAACAATATTTCTAGTTTCATCAATGAATCTGTTTTCCACTGTAAGCCAAGACAATATATAATGCATCCAGTTTACATTAGTTCTAAAAGAACATTGAAGTGCACATCTAGCTGCTCTGTTTTGATAACAACAGTCTAAAGCTAAATGACTGTTATGAGGCTGTCCAGATGCTCGACAGTATTTTTCAAACCACTTTTGGGCTCGCAGAACCTTTACATTGAATTCAAAGGAAAAACTAAATATTTGATTTAACTTTGCATGTAGAAAATTGTACAGCACGTGAATTTGCAAAAAGTTCATTTTCAACACAATAATGTTCTCTTTCTTCAAAGTAAACAATATAGGGCATCTGAGAGGCCAAGAAGCAACGATATTCTTGACTTTTAAGTTTTATGATGCGAGTTTCACAATTTTCAGTTCTCACAAAAAAGTATAAAATAAAAATACTGATTTTAGTCTGTCTGGGAGACTGTTTCAATAGCCAGTGGGGGGAAATGAGGTACCACATGAAAAGATTTAAAACAGAGTTACACAGATACAAGACAAAAAAAAAAGCACAAACTCACTCATGGTCAATAAAAAATCACCAGCTCACCTTACGTGCCTATTTTTAGACTGTAGAACAAAGCTTGAGTACCAGAATAAGCCAACTGATATAAACTTTAGAGAAAAGCCTGCAAACCAGTTACTGCTGGAGGGAAATAATACTGATGACAGTAATGGGTTAGCACTCTCTGGTTAACTTCAGATTTACCCTGTAAATTCCCACATCCCCGGAGCAGAACGTTCACTTACAACTCTGATAGGATATCTCTACCTGCCCTCTCTGGCCTCAAGACTTTCACTCTGTTGACACCACATTGTTGTGTTGTCCTTTCAATCAGCATGTAATTGGATCAGTGGCAGCAATTTGATAAGGGGAGATGTATCTGACTCAAAACAATGATATATGCCTTGTCAGAGTCGTGTGATCGCCTCAAACAGTCCTTCAGCAGCCTTGGTTGGACACATTTCTCAGTATTGGCCTGAAGAAAGCCGTGTCAAATACAAATACAGTACGTCATGCACTCAGTAGACACACATACACAATAACTGAAACTACACACACCCCTACAAATGCAGAAAGAAATAGAGTCAAATAAATTCCTGTATAATGCTCACTTGTTTCACTAAAGATGCTTTACCCTCCAATTTAGAGCATCTAAATATGCAGCTTTTACACGGATCAGTGGCAACACAGACCCAATTGTACCTGCTAATATTAACTTGGAACAAAAAGCTAATCGTGACTCAAGCAATAGTTCAGATCTTTTGAAATGAGATTTATGGTTATGAGCAGTTCTGTACCTGTTGGTTTCTAAGTTTGGAGAAATAGAATTTAATTCTGACCAAATTGACAACAGTGAGGTGAAGAACAAAGTTTATTGCTGCCATCATAAAAAAATATTTTAGTGGTTGATCAATCAATTTCAAATTACATAGGTATTTTTGCAGAAATTTTATGACATTGTCGCTGGAAGTCTCCATGGCTGCACCAGAAATGCTATAGCTAGCTGCTGCTGGTGCTACGTGCACTTACAAATAATCATATAACTCTATGCAAATAACGACAGCTCTTCTTCAGACTAGCTGTCAGCTTGTCAGTTCAACCGAGTTCACTGAATGAACTGTCAGCAATAAGTAAAGAATGCATATCAATACAATGTGACTGTCTGCGACTAGTTTGTGTTCAGCGTTTGGGAAGGAGTCTCCAAAATGTCTCAAAGTGTTTGTGAAGGTCCTCAGTGTCATCATCATGCAACAGATAATCTCTACCAAAGATGTTGAGATGTCAAAGCCTTCTCAAGCATTTCAAACATGCAGAGCAGAGGTGCTGAGCAACAAAATAATGTGCACAGCCTAGAATACAGTTTTACAAGCTGTACCAATGAAAACAGGTAATTATCAATTATTGGTAAATGCAGCTTGCTGGTCACAAACAGACACAGCCCAGCAAAATACTACACTAAGACATTATTTGTTCAGAGCCTCCACTTCAAAAGATCTGAACGATCTCTAATAGATGAAATGAAGAGGAAATAAGTTAAGTAAACCCAATTAACAGAATACATATGAAATAATCAGGAAAGCTAAAATAAGAATATTAAATTCAGCCTTTTAAAAACAAAGTGCTCAGATTTACTCAGGTAATGGCATTCAACCCAAGACCTTCCTGTATTTTAATTGCCAAGAGGATGATCCGGGATTATCCCTCATAAAATGTTATTGTACTGAAACAAGACAAAGATATCTTGTGATCGCTGTTGGATTTAATCTGTTATCAACATGTGAGCTTTTGCCAACAAACAACCGAACTGTCACACAATCTTCACCTAATGGAGGGCTTTTCTTATGGAAATAACCCAAACATTAATACTGTCAACCACAGTTCAGGCTAAAAACAATGCAGCACAGCTTCTGTGCTTCTGATGAGCAACCCAGATACTTTATCACACGGATTACAATCAACGTAAGTGTGAAAGGTTTATGTTATAAAGAGATTTTTTTAAGTTTAACAAGTGACTATAAAATACATTTGTTGTTAAGACCTGCTAGTGTGGCTTTTCTGCTTTATATATACAGTACTGACCGAATGTGCCAAGTAAATTATTAACTTGTTGTAAACAAATCCAAAAAGAAAGAATAATCAAGCCAAAAGTCTAAATCAGCTCTGGTATCAGACAGATATGCACACACTCACACTTCACAGTAACGTTCAGGAGGTGACGGTGGATTTTCAGTCACTAATCTCTTACAAATCACAAAAGAAAACTATTATCTCATTAATCCAGAATTAAAGCATGTTTAATCCAGCTTTTAACAATGCTTCATTAATAATCTAATCAGGAAACACAGAAAATGGACTTTGATTATGCTCTGTTTGGTTTGATTTACAAAAAAAAAAACACCACACCCTGTTTTTAATTTAAGTATTTAAACATCTTATTGCCATTATAACAAACAATATGATTTGACTCATTTGAAAGAGAAAAGAAAATTCTCCTCTCATTTCTGTAATTTTCTGGACTTTTTCTTTTTTTTAAAATGAAGTCATTAAAACTATTAACAATAACACCAAAAGTTCGAATATGTCTTGTATTTTAACATATTATATAGAAAATGTATATATATATTTTGTTTGTTTGTTTTGTTTTGTTTGTTTGTTTTTTGTTGTCTCAGGGGTAAAAGCGCACATGGAGGTGGTATATAGTGGAGGGATGATTGACAGCTCGTTGTGACATCATTGTTGGACAAAAAGAGTCGCAGGGGGAAGAGAAGGCACCAATCAATTGAACCAGGAGGACGGTGTGGCACTCAGACGCACTCTCCCACTCGCAGCAACAACTTCAGTGCGCCTTTTACTCTCCAAAAACCATCCAGCTCCGCTCTTTATTTTATCTCAGCCTGTTGATTGTTTTTTCTCGTTTATTTAAAATGTGCAGCCAGAAGTCTTTACACTTAGTTCGGTTTCGCGCAGCCGTTTCCTCATAGACTTCTTTTTCTTTTTTTTCTTTCTTTCTTCTTCTTTCTTTTTTTCTTTCTCCCCGCACTGACCCACAAAACCTAACCCGACTTGTTGCAGCTGGTGAGAATATGTGCGTGAAGCGATCGGCGAAGGGAACGGGCTGTTTTTGGTCCCCCACGGAGAAGCAACTTGGATTAAACACGAGTTAATGTGGAATTTATCGGAGCTTAAAGGTGGAACGACGACCGGACACAGCGCTTTCTCGTCAGGTAATAAAACACAATCTAATTAATAAGGTTAAATTTTGGATTTTTTTTTTCTCAGTCAAACTGACACTTTTAAAATTTATGACATAACTTATGAAGGGGGAAAAGTAACTTTACAAGTGGCGGTGCGCTTTTATTATTATAATTTTTTCTGATCATAATTACAATGTGTGCGTAAAAGTTCAAGCCTCCCCCCTCCACTTCTGATGAAGCGTGGGAGAAACATAAGAGAAGCTGGTGAAAAGTTTGTGGAAGTTGTGCCACTCAGATGTTATTTGATGTGCTGTCCGGGGATCCATCTGGCCCTGCACGTCAGATCTAACACCTGCGAGCCTCTTGAAGTAACTCTACCCCTTCTGATTACACGAGCCTGTCTGATTGTACTGCTGCTGTTTTCCAACACCCTCCTCCTCCTCCTTTTTCTCCCTTCATATGATTCTTTCAAACTTCTTATGATCTTCTGCGCAGACTTCTTTTTCCCTCTTCTTTTTATATCACATCGAACATGATCTCTTATCTCTTCTAACTGGAGACCTTTTGTCTGAGTCTTCCCCCCGGAAATCCTTTGATTTGTGTCTGTCTCGTTTTTTAAACACCCCCTTGTTTCTTTTATTACTTTCTCAACTTGATATTTTCATGTTTGGGTTCATGTTTGACGCGCATTAGCCGCTGGGGTGATGTCCTCCTCCCCCTCACCCCCCGTTCAAAGTGAAGAGGTGTCTCCCCTTTCTAACCTGCTCCTGACTGTAGGAGGAGGAGGGGAGGGGAAAAAAGGGGGGGTCGCCACACAAGTTTTTGGGAAAAATGCTCCAGTGAAGAAGCCCCCCCTTCCATCAGCCGTGACCACCTCGTGTCAATACATTCAGCGCCAGTGTATTGACGCAAACTTTCTCCGCAGGGACTGACTGATCATGGTCGCCGTGGTCCGATCTCTCATGGTACTGCTGCTCGCTCAGGTGCTGCTGGAAGGTGCTGCGGGACTCATCCCCGAGGTGGGCCGGAGGAAGTACAGCGAGTCCGGCAAGCAGAGCCCGGAGCAGTCGGAGAGCTTCCTCAGAGAGTTCGAGCTTCGCCTACTTAACATGTTCGGCCTGAAGCGCCGGCCGACCCCCAGCAAGCAGGCCGTGGTGCCGCAGTACATGGTGGACCTTTACCGCATGCACTCCGCCAACGGGGACCACAGCGCCAAGCGGCCCAAGAGCATGGGGAAGCACGCAGAGAGAGCCGCCAGCAAGGCCAACACGATTAGAAGCTTTCACCATGAAGGTGCGTATTAGTGACATACCTTTCCATGCGCTCTCAGACAAGCCAAACCTATATTTAAACGTGACTCAGTGCGTCAAGACCCAACTCCAGTCTTCACTGTTTTATAAAAGTTTAGTCATTTACAGATGACACGCATCCAAGGTATTTGTAACTCCTAAAAAAAAGTGGTTAAAACTTTAAAGTGGCACGGTTTATAAACAAGCGTCACGTGACGCGCAATTGGATGAACTGTTATTAGGTTTTCAGGGCAAACAGCTCCGGAGCATCTGTCACAGTCTTCAGAAACATGAGGGGCGGCGGCATGCCTGGGGTAATTTGTTTCTTAATAATTGATGTTGTTTGCGTGGGCTCTGAAAACAGTTTTTCCAGACACGCACCACAGGAGCAGGATAAAGGGCGGTGTGCCTTTGCGCAGGTGATAGACATCATCTTGTAACCTAAAAAAAAGAAAAAGAAAGAAACAGGCGACACACACACTATGACGAAGTCACTCGTGTCAGACTGAGTCATTTTTAACAAGACTGAAATGGGTTCTTGGTTAAATGACGAGGGAGGAGTTGCTTTCTTTTTGTCTTTTTTTTTTCCACCTCGCCGTGGTGTGCGCCATTACGCACGTTCCAGTTTGGAAAACACGCAGTAATTGTTGATTTTTTTGCCGTTTGACAACATATACTAAGTTGATAGAAATTAACTTATTAAACACTTGAATTCTGATTGTTTGACATGGTTAATAATTTTAAGAAAACATCTAAATATTTAGATTTTTTACATAAGAGCTGCTACTTAAGATCATGATCTTTTTTTATCTTAATTTTAATCCAGGTATATATACACACAATTATCATCATATGTATACTAAGTAGCAGTTTTTGCAACATGTAAGTTATAAGCTGCTGAGTCCATTGGGGCGCTGCACAGAGTCATCATACAGAGTCCTGTGTTTGACTGGAGAACTTTCCATCAGGGGTGAGTCAGAGCAGAGGGGTGGCTGTGTGGCTGCTTGGGTGCTCTCCAAAGGCCCTAGTGCAATGACACCAAGTGGCTACACTGACACACTACAAACAGTGCTGGCCTGAGCAGCAGAGCTGAGTGACTGCTCCCAGCCCGCTGCTGGAAACCTCTGCTCCAAGCCAGCACACCTTGACACCGTCACAGATGTTCAGACTCTATTTACACAGGTTCCCAGGGCTCGTTCCATCCTGTGCAAACAGTGGTGATTATTAGTCTATTTTATACCATGTCAGGTGATTGTTGCTTTGTGTAATGAGTGTGTATCTACAGATGTAAATGCTGCTTATCAATATATTCTTTTTGACTTTTGACAATTAGTTTTACCCCTATTGGTTTTCAATAATAATCCTTACTCGTGCCAAATTGAACATTTCCACTATTACACAGAAAGAAGTTGACTGAGACAGGTCCCTGATTGGTCCAACATTAGTTTTTATTTATTGTTTTGGTATGCAGCACTAAAAGAAATTAGGAATGTTGATGCACTCATCTGTGCTTCAATCGTTTTGGACAAGCCTAAACTTGCTCACGCAGCAGGTCCTTACAGAAAAGAAAGACGGGAGTTGGAGAATACTGTTTCAGAAAGAGAAACACAGGGATGGAGAAGTAGACGAAAAGAAAGGGGGATTTGGGGCTAAAAGAACAGAGAGAAAGGGGGATTTGGGTACTGATGAAGGAAAGACAGAGTAGGATTGGGTACTGGGGAGAGGGAATGAGAGGTAGGGGGCTTTCCCACATCAAATGAGGAGTGATGGGTCTAATTGAGGTCTTTGTGTCTCTGGAGGGGGGGTTTAGGATGAGACTGTGGAATTTCCTAAATGGCTCCTTTGAAAAGATAAGAGTTTGAGGTTTGTGTTATTTTCCCGCAGCAAACGGATTAATTTGGGTGTCTAAACATTGTCTATGATCACAAAGTAAAAGTTCGAAGTGGGGCCACCTCAAAGGAAATTGCAGCCTTTAATACTTCTTTCATTCATGCCACACAGGGGATTACCAGCCGTGTGTTATTTACAAAGATGTGTATGAGTAAAAGAAGAAAACATTTTGACAATTCTAGTTGATAAGAGTCAGGAACCATTTGTTCATAAATTCTTTCTCAAACAAGCGTCTGTTTTTCTTTGTAATTAATTTGAAAAAAGTTTTAAATATTACATTGCAAAATACTTTAGGATGTTCTGCAAAGACTGATGTGACATCTGGCTTTTGTTTAATAATTTTTCTATTGATTTTTGTACTTCTCTGCTGTAGATTTGATTAGACTTCAGTGTACGCACTGATGGAAATAGTGTGCAGCAGCCAAATGAGGCACGTGAAGGCAGCCTGATGGATCTGTTTGATTTTATCAGTAGATGGAAGCGAGCCACTTTCATTCTTTGACATTTAACCAGGTGATTTCAAAAGCCTGACACTAATGATGGTATTACATCATTTTGAGTATTGCCTGTGATTGCACTGAGTCATACATGCAAAGGCTTGATATATCGTGTTTTACCTGCTTGACAGTGGCCCACACCCACTCTCTATGACCACGTGGCTGGCTGCACAGAAAATTAACTGCTAAAAGATCAGCTTTTTTCCTGTTGATCTGTTAAGCCAACACCTGTTTTAATCGTGTTTTGTTTCTCATAAATACTTGGCTTGCTATCATCTTACAATACGGATGTCTCTTTTGTTCTTTGTAGAGTCCATGGAGGCTTTGACCAGCCTAAAAGGCAAAACCATCCAGCAGTTCTACTTTAACCTGACTTCTGTCCCTAACGAGGAGCTCATCACTTCAGCAGAGCTTCGCGTTTACAGAGACCAGGTCATGGGAGCGGCGACCCCCAACAACAGCAGCACCGGTGACAGCGTTCCCGTCGGCGGCTTCCATCGTATTAACATTTATGAGATATTCAGAGTTCCTGCTGCTGATGGCGCTGAACCTCTAGTACGCCTACTGGACACCCGGCTGGTGCAGGACTCTTTGAGTCGCTGGGAGAGCTTTGATGTGAGTCCTGCTGTGTCTCAGTGGACCTCAGGGAAAGGCCACAATCATGGCTTCATGGTGGAAGTGCTTCATCCAGAGGAAAAGAAGATGGACGCTGATCATGCCCAGAGGCCCAATAGACATGTCAGGGTGAGCCGGTCTCTGCATCCGGACCAGGACTCATGGCCTCAGGCACGGCCCTTGTTGGTAACATATGGCCACGATGGCCGCGGGGACTCTGTGCTCCACACACGGGAAAAAAGGCAGGCAGCACTTCGCAAACAGCGCAGGAAGCACCAGCACAAGGCAAGCTGTAAAAGGCACGCCCTGTATGTAGACTTCAGTGACGTGGGGTGGAATGAGTGGATAGTGGCACCCCCTGGCTACCATGCCTTTTATTGCCATGGAGAATGTCCCTTCCCCTTAGCGGACCACCTCAATGCAACCAACCATGCCATTGTGCAGACACTTGTCAACTCAGTCAACTCAAACATCCCCAAAGCCTGTTGTGTACCCACTGAACTCAGCCCCATTTCCTTGCTCTACCTGGACGAATACCAGAAAGTCATTCTAAAAAACTACCAGGACATGGTGGTGGAGGGATGTGGCTGCCAGTGAAAAAAAAAACTGATAGTGGATACAAAACGTGAGCAGACAAGATAGACTGGAAAAGTGTTTTTGGTTGCAATGGACACCCGGTTTCCCAACAAAGACATTTATTTATATGAAAAATACACAAACAGAGCTATTGTGGAATAAGAAAAAATATATATATGAATATATTTATGTCTACTTAAAAGTTGGGGGAAAAAATGTTTTAATCAAAAGATTATTCCTTTACTGGTTCTGAAAATGTATTTTTGATGTACATTTTGAAATGGGTGCAATACCACATGAAGTATATTGCTCAGATTTTTATTTTGTATTTATTTCTATTATAACCACTTTATTTGTAAATAAATAATGTGTATTTATCATAAAAGAAAGATGTGGTTACTCAAGTATTCCAGGTTCAGCTGTACTGAACCAAACATTTGTGAGGGTTTTATTGTTTTAGAGAGGGAGTTTGGAGCGTGATGTGTGGCTGAATGCAAGTTTGAAACTCTGAAGGAAAATTACCTACACAAATATAACACTAATTGCAAATCAAGCATGAACTATTTTGGTAGATGTAATTGGAAACCAAAAACAAATCAACAGGGTTAGATCACTGGTGTAATGAACTGCAAAGCGGTGCTGGGGTCATAGGACGATTTACATGCCCACCAATGTAACAGACTCCCATGGGAGTACTGGAAAAACAGACAGGCGTGTTTTTATGCATTACATGTCACTGCAAAAGATTCCTGGGAACAATCTTTCAAGAGCTGGCTCTTATGTTTATTTTGCTCCAAACCATTAATAAAAAGATGAAGAAAAAAAAAGTGAAACTTTAGTGCTTCTGCGGAAGGCTGACAAAATTTATTTACTGTAAGATTTGTTACTGAGAGATTGCATAAGGTGGGAGACAGACACAGCAACATGCCTTAAGCAGGAAAACAATTTACCAGCACTTTAATTAATTAAAACAAACACACACCTGCACCTGACTACATACTGCACATGCTCAGACAGATTCCTACCTCCAAGTCTGGCTGCCTTTCCTTTATCTTTGTATCATAAAGCTCTAATGAGTTTCTCCTTTAAAGGGGGGGAAATGCATTTTTATTCACCAAAATGACACAAATGATGCACTATTAACAGAGAAAACAACGCAATAACCAAATACAGCTTAAGAATCTTGCTTTACTCATAAAAACAATGAAAAAAAAATAGGAATACAAAACAAAATATTACAAAACCAAAAACGACTCTTTTTACTGCAATATTATGAGCTTTATTATAGAACTTAATATAATAGCAACACAAAAGTTTTTATATATAGACAAGAAAACAGATACGATATGAAAGAAAAGAGAAACAGTGGAGAGTTTTGCGGAGTTTGGATGACCCTGCTCTCGACTGTGTTTGCATTAGAAAGGGTTTGGAGGGATCACAGGCCAGCTCAAAATCCTCTAAATAGAATGTTTTAATGTGAGTGCACATTGGGACCAAGGAATGTTGGTTTTCAATCTCAGACACATGCATACGCTTGCATGGAAAACCAACATGGTTGTTTTTTCAATCATCTATTCAAGGACTTCCTGGTGGGCTTTTTCTCTGCAAAAACAAATGTGCATCGAACAAAGCTTTGCTTGTTACTTATATAGAAAATGTAAATGAAAACATAAAGAAGGAGCACTAATACTATTTTCAGAGGCTGTAAAAACACTTAAATATCGTTTTGAAACGTAGCTCTGTTTCTGTTTTTTCACTCTTTGAAGTACATAAATCTGCTCAGGATTGTGCAGCTGCAAACCCAACCACAGATTCACCTCCAATATGTCAACTTTAACTTGCAGATTTTTATTTTCTGTTTTGCATTTTCAAAATAGGGCTGTGACTGGGAAGTCGCTCTGTGGGCACGTTTTGTGAACCCCGGGTAAAAGTTAAACTCCACAACAGTCTGTGGCACAAATTCCAGCAGTAATGTCATGAGCGGGATGTGGGGATTTTGTGTTAAAGAAAGTGTTAGATTTAGTGCCTTTATAGTTCAAGTCCATAAAGCTTTCATTGAGTTGGGTGGAAATACTGCTCTCAGAGTGGGCGACACATGGGCAGCACTCCCAAAACTCCCCTTCTGCACCCCATTCCAGCTAAACCGGGTTCTAGTGGGACTACAGGTCAAACACTGTTTTACCACCTCCTGGGGTTTCTCGTTTTAGAGCCATGTCAGTATCCAGCAGCTCCTGAGGGACCACTTCTAAACTTCTCACTAAAGAGGCGGGGTCAGGGGTCAAAGTAATAAGGACCAATTATCTCCACCCTTACTGTGTGACTTCCAGGCTCATCGCGTCATCATGGTTTAGTGGCTTCAAGTGTGGTCAGCCACTGGATAAAACTGAGAGCGTGTTTGTGTTTTAGTGTCCATTCTGTTTATCCGGCTTAGGTACAATTTATTTTCCAAAAGCACCTATTTTGAGGCAAAAAAACAAACAAACAACTAAACTAAAAGTTTGGTTTGATTGTAATTCCATGACTAAATTATGGAAAGCACAACAGTGAGATATGTGCACTTGGCAAGACTCTCTTCACCTGCTACACAGACATCGACAAAGGCACTCTTAAAAAACAGATCCCCCCCCTCCTTCTCCATAAACATCTGGCAAATCAGTTAAAGGTGTCCTTCACTGTCTTTGTTTACACACGAGCACACAACAGAGCAGCCACACAGCTGATGCACATAACACTATAGGAGCTGGGGACCTACTAGCGTGGCAGGGCTCATTCATTTTGTTTGTTGCACAGCAGACCACACCAAAACTATCTGCAGCTACAAACAACCCAAAATCGTAAGGGGCCATAAAATCAGGTTTCCAGATTTTTGGCCGGCCCAGATTTGGGGTGGGGGTGGGGGTGGGAGATGTGGTTGTGTGCTGTGTATCTTTGATGAACGGAGGGCTTGTGATTTCTCAACAGACTCCGTGCCAAAGTGGAGACATAAAAATTAAGAGAAGCGAAGAGAGACAGCTGCCACTTTAGAGTCTTTTCTAAGTCGGGACCTTTTTCTTCTTCGTGTGCTGCACGCACTAATTTTAGAGGTGGTGTACATGGTGTTTCTGTATTCCGAGAACAGCCAGTGAGATGACGTCCAGCTTAGCTGAGACTGTGGCATCTGTGCTGCAGCTCTGAACACATCAAACAGACAGGCGTCCACAGATTCTGGAGGAGAGCAAAGATGGAAATTACTTTTCCAGAATAACTGAAGAATGATAGTACATAAACAGCTTTGCTTTTCATTCTTTCAAATGTGTCCTACTACTAGCACATTTAGACTACTTTTTAGTTCACAACTGTAAAAAAACTTTGTTATAAAACACATGGTCTAAATTATTACTGTAAGAAGTTTCATTAACTTAGATGTGAACTATGTTCTGCTACTGCCATTTGTGTAAGAGCTAATCATCCATGCAATTACAGTGGAGTTGGCTGAGAGCAAAATGTTGAAATCATTACCTCTGGCTGGGACTTGGTGAAATAGGCCATTATATAGTCTTATACTTACAGAGGAATAAAAACGAGAACTAGCCCAGGATTAAAATCCTGTCTACCATTATGATACTTTTGACAATAAAACAATGAAACCACTTTTTCGAGAATTGGACAAGAAACAGCATCTCTCAGTATATCTAATCTAATTAATTACAGTAAGAAACAAAAACAAATGTTTTGAAATTCTTAATATTAATTTTCATTATTTTTTCTTTTTTTAAAGCAATGATAAAAAAAAAACAGTTTAAAACAGAAACACTTTGAGGAGTCACACTTTTCCAAAGGGGATAAAAGCAAAACCCTCCATATGGACCACATATGGACAAACAGACTCCAGGTTTGCCTCTAGACACTGACCCAAGATCAGTGTTGTGTTTACGCCTCTCATGGTTAAAGTTAGGTTCATGGTAAAAAGGTAAAACCTTGAAGGGTGTGTCCTACACACCAAACTTGAAAGAGTTTTTTTTTTTGTGGCTACACGAGCCTCCATCTTTGTAACAGGAAGTAAATAGATCAATCAAAGGGAACAACATGACATCTCCCAGCATGCCTGTTAAATAAATGTCAATCTCAGACACTGTAAATCTAAAGCATCACCACAGTTACATCTTCAAAAAAAGTGTTCACAGTCAAAACTGGCAGGAGAGAGCTCTAAACTTGTCTGTCCTGTTTATGGCAGAATAATAAAAACAGATGGTCATAGTACACAGCAAATGTTACCAACTATCCTTTACAATAAATAAAATTAGCTAAGAATGATTGAATGATTATCAGGCTTCTGCAGAACTTGGAAGAGGTAATTCACTGACTGAATCAGGTGTGTTAGAGAAGGGACAAAAGTAAAACATGCAGGGCTGCGGACCTCGAGGACCATAATTGATGATCCCTGTTCTAGCAGGGGCTTTACAACATGTTGTTCCATTAACCATCACACACAAACACACACTCATGAAGTTCCTATTCCTATAAAAACATTCTCTCATGAAGAAGGGCTGAAGCCAATCAGACTGCTCACTGAGCCACATCTCCCACTTTTTGACTGAAAAAAAAAAATAATAATAAAACTTATGGACCCCCGCCTATTCTGGATGCAGTAATTCCCTCCAGACAATGTGACAAGCAGGCTGTCATGGAATTATCAATCTGTACTTTGGATGAATTTTAAGAAAACTCTCTGTTGCACCTGATGAAGATGGTGAGGCTAAATGAAGAGATCTGTTGATGACATGTCTCTGATCAGGTATCACAAAGCCAAGCTGGTATTCATGTCTAAAGTTGGATATGATACATTTGTACCTTTCAATACTGAGTTAAAACAAAACAAAGACATCATCTTTTAGACCTTTAGAGACATCCATACTCATCTTTCAAGGGTTGTATTTTATACATGTCAAACTGGGACATGTTTGTATGAAGCAGTCATTCTCATCTGGAAATGTCTCAAGGTTCACCAGGAGTTGGAGGGGTTCACTAGTCAGATGAGTGTCCCAGGTTTCCCTCCTGGCCCTCTGATTCTGGATTAGTGAGAAAAAGGTTCATTTGCAAAGATCTTTGACAATATATTATATTATATTATATTTTTTCTCTATTCTTATTTCTTAGGAGCTGAATATTTTGAACATCAATGTAAAATTGATGTTGAAAATAAGATTTTTTTCTTAACTAAAAAACTTTCAAAGTGAAATGAAAAGAATACAAAGAAAAAAATTTGATAAACATGATTACAAAATGTGAAAACTCCTTTATAGTTCTACATGAACTTTGGGGGAACTGAGGAATCCCAGGACCGAAGCATCAGATGATCTTAGGAAAACCTGAGACTTGTTATGGAGTTCAAGGCCTCACTTGGTGGTCTATGAGAACAAGCTGGTGCTGAAACTTTTGTTCTCAGAGCAGATTACCAGGAGGCCGCTTCCAGATGCAGTCCACCAGGGTAAACAGACTGGGTGGTATGGGACCAACCCATTCCCCCACACTTTTCTCATTAGTATAATAAGCTTTGTATAAACCACTGGACTGCCATTGTCAAGGACACACAAATCCATCCATCCATCCATCCATCCATCCATCCATCCATCCATCCATCAATACGGTGTGTAAAGGCCCTGTCACACTATAACATTTTAAATAACTTATGCCAACTTATGAACATTTTGTTATAACTATTGTATGCATCTCGGCTACATATTTAATCTAAATGTTAGCATTATAATATGTATAGGTCCAAAAGAGGCTTCTAAAAAAATTTTTTTTAATCCATCTTCAGCCTAAATATCTTTAGTGTTGGACAAGCAGTTGTCTCTGTTGTTATAGTGTGACAGGGCCTTAAGCTGCACAACTCTTTAATGAAGACATGCAGCATAGAAAACGCTCAATTGAAACATTGACTGCACTTATTTTTAAAGGGGCTATATCATGTAAAATCAACTTTTTGGAGCTTTATACCATGTTATAATGTTATCCTCTCATCAAA
>JARVGW010000086.1:5644455-5655427 GCA_031762495.1 Anablepsoides rubrolineatus | reverse complement strand
AACCTCACAGGTACCTACCTGACCCTAAAACTAACCTAAACTCAATTCACACCTTAGTCCTAAACTTAACCCCTGACACTCCAATGACATTTCCCCTTAAGAGGACTAGACTCAGGTCCCCATAAGTAACGTCAGGTCCCAAACAATTCATTCAATCTGTGAGTCAAGGAGACATGTTGGCATGCTGCTTCAAGATGGCACTGCATTTTAAACTTATCCTTCACTTCTCCCCGCCAATTCCTAAACACACTCTCTAACGAGTTGGACTTTAACGGGTGCAGATGTGAGGCAAATAAATCCCATCATGGCTAAGTCATAAGCTTATTTATCTGTGAGAAGAAAAAAGAAGTAAGAGAGACCATGTTTGCTGCCAATGATTTGTGACTTAACACAGGGGTGAAATGCAGCAAAGCCATTAAGGAAATGAGAGTATAACTAAAGGGTTGTTTAACTGAAATACATAAACTCCTAATGATGTTTGTGTTTCTTCAGTTTTTTGCTTCCACCTCATTGTGCCAAGTAGAATTGGGTGTAAAGGTTATATGGGGAAGTTACAGATTCTGTTCCCAGACGTTGTAAGTATAATGAGATTTACACATATGAAAACTCTACACTAATTTATAAATGACAATAATAATAAAAGAAGTTGTGTTTTTCAGGGTGATGCTTTTCTGCAAATTACTTAACTGCTACAAATTATTTTAATTATTTAAACTATATCAGCCATAATCAATCTCTATCATTTCCCTGTACTTGTTTACACAATTGAAGAATAAACTTTTGACCATCTAGCTAAAACGAACACGCATCAGTTTGTGTCCATGCCTCATTCCCCTTTCTTTTCTTCTGATTTTCTTCCAAAATCAACAATGGGCATTTTTTTTTGGTTTCCAGCTGTGGTATTTCCGGCATCTGCACACGCTTGTGTTTACACAGGATGTTCAAACTTGATACAGATTACACAAATCCAATTTGGAGGCCGAGTTCAATCACCTCTTTTATTTCAACATTAAGTAAATGAAGCTGGGAGCCAGATCGCCGTGATCATTTCCAAGACTGAAGATTGGGTAAGGGGAATGAACTGTACACCAGTAGGTCCAGAAAGAGTTTTTGACAGATGAGGACAAATGTAATCAAGTTCCCACAGACTTACATGTGGCTGAATTTGCTCAGTACTTCAAAAAAAAAATCCCCAGCACTCTGACAGAGTTCTGTCAGCCAACTAAAGAACCATGGGTAGCTTATGTTAGTTAGTTCCCACACTTCTAGTTTAAAATGGAGGTTTTTTGCTCATGTGTTGAAACCAAACACAACAGTTCAGGGTTATAAACCTTTAATTTTGCCAAGGTTATTTTTTCATCTTGAATCAGATAATCACTGATTATTTAAACTCAGGAAACACAGTATAGGTCAGATATCAATTGTACAAAGTTCACTTTCTCATAGCAGATCATTTCTAGTTTGGCTAAGGCTGACCTACAGGCTTGCTGGCCTTTTCACTTGCTTGAGTCGAGCTCTAACTCAGGATTAGGAAGGGAAATGCAGTGGAAGACTGGATGGTCTCTGACCTTTTCACAAGTACAAAAGGACCTTATTTGTGTCCTGTCATTTGTTCAACAGGATTTTTAATTGCTGCTCACTTTGAGCAAAAGCCTTATTTAGTTGGCATTTGTATTCCCACCTGGGTCCTCTTTCACAGTTTGGAGGGGCTTTGACCTTCCAAGACACCTGTTTGGCCAGTACTACATTGCCAATCTACTCATAGCGGATGCTCTTCTATGGGGCAGCTCCATTCAGTACAGTTAGTTGTCTGCCTAATTGTATCACATTCTACAGCTTTGTCCTGGCATTCTCTAGGCAGCTAAAGGTTGCCAAAATCTCATCCGCCACATCAAAAGGGCCCTATTAACCCCTGACCCTTGGTTGGTGTGTAAGGACAAGGTCGCTCCTCACACCCAACCGGGCCCATTAACACGTCGCCCCACAGCCGAAAAACTATTTTGACGGGCTGTAATTGGTGCTAAGTGATGGCGGACAAAGGCCCCCTCTGTGCTGCCTACTGGACTGAGCAGCACTGACCACTCCTGGAGCTTCACGCTTGACATTTTCCTTCTAAATCCAATGTGAGAAGAGAGGAGCTGGGGAAGCCCTTCCCTGGACAACCTCTTGCTCCACTTCTTCATCTCTTTTACCCCCTACCATTTACCACAGCACTCCTTTGAAAATGTGTGATAATGAGGTTCTAGCAGGGAGTGAAATTGCATGGTCAAGATCAGTAAAGGCTGATTAATCCAATGGTGGACAATTCCTTTCAAAGCCACCCTAATTAGTTTATGTTAGCAGGTGAAGGTCAGGGGGTGTGTTTGACTGAGGCCTTTTTGTTAAATGTCACATTGGTGTGATGATCTGTAGATGCAGGTGCACCATTCGGCTGCTTTTATGTTGCTAAGCTGCTTTGGCTATTGGTTGTACGCTTGAGTTGCAAACTGGCAAAAACAATTAGGTCTTTCACCTGTGAGCGTATGACAATAAGCTTTCATTCAATTTGTTTAGTCCCAGGCATTCCAGATTTATACACCATACATTTGAAGCTTACATTGTTCTGTAAATAACCACAACAAAACCCCTCGGTACTCTAGGATTATTGTTAGAAAAAACTTTTAAACAACAAACAACTGAGGTGAATTACTTTACTAGTAGTCTCTTGACTAATATAACTGTATTCTTTTAACCTTTAAGTCTACCCAACACATTTATGAGTAATTATGTTAGTAGAAAGTCCTGCCGTTTCAAGTCTTTACTATTTACTTTGACTGAATTCATATTTAATCCTCTTAAAGAAGATCTGCTAATTCAAATTTCCCCTTGTTGTGTATAGCTCGAGTCCATAGAAACAGTCCGATGGAACCAAGCCAGGCTTCTCTCACACAAAGCTCTATACTTAAGACAGGTTTAACTCCCTATCCTGTAGGCCATGCCATGCTCTCATCCCCGTATTTAACATTCTGACGTCAGACAGGAGCAGGGGAGGCAGCAGAGGAGACTTTAATACTAAATCTCTCACCCTGTCATTATAGGCCTGTGTGACCGCCTATCAGGGGCCCTTGAGTGATGTGGGAAAGCCTGGGCCATGTCCTCCCAACTCCTGTAGGCCAGGCCGCCTGCTCTGTCCAAACCAAACTGAAAACTAAAGGATAGGCACAGCTACAGCTGACATCAATGAACTGCCAGCCTCTTTATGCCCACTCTGTGGTCAGGAGGAGAGAAGCTTGTATATTAATCTCTTTTGAGTCCATACTCTTGTGTTTTCTTCCTCTTTTGCCTTTTTTACCACACAAACTGTAAATCTGGGTTCTCCGTCTCAATCAGACTAATCAAATAAGGGCAAAGAGTGCTCTTTCTAGTTGCAACTGCTGTTTCTGCTTGAGTAAGTCACTACTCAAACATTGATGCTGCAGCTGGAAGGTAAAAAGAAATGAAAAAAAAAAAAAAGTGATGAATGAACTGGCCTTAACCCAGTAGTGTGATGGATAGTGGCAGCTGCTTGAGATGATGGCTGGGTCATGTTTTTATGTTAATCTGTCCAATAATAATTGCTTGAACTGTTTTACTTTAAGCTGAGTGAGTTCATCACACTTTCCTCAACACTCAGGACTCCTACAGCCAACTGCATTGTTTGTTTAATCCATGAACATCATTTAACCTGCCTGAGCTATATTTTCACAGACAGCCTTTCACATATTATGACAACATAAATATATTTATAAAAAAAACTTTGTTACAAACAATAATTCATCTGGTGTTAACTTTCTAGAAGTAACCCCTGTATTATTTTGATCTTTGTGATTATCGTAGGGATGAAAAAATGCCATATAAATCTTTCTAACTGGCCTTTATGTGAGGACACCTGCAGCACCCGGTGCCCCAGTCAGCTTTGTAAAAGCTTTGGGGGACTAAGAGGGGTGTGAAGAGAGATCAAGAGGGCCACTTGCAGGTTTGGCCCTGAAGGTCCTAGCTATCACTCCAGTAGATGAGTTGCCTTTGGCCTTGCTAACTGTTCCATGAAATGGGCCCCAGGAACAGTGCAAACTTCCCAGAAACAGGCTTCTTACTGTTAGCCAACAGTGCACTCTTTGTGTGAAAATGGTCAGAGCTGGCCCTTTTCTGCACTGGTCTTGCCTTTCTTTTGAGCCTCAGCTGTGAGCAAACAATGCTGGCTTAAAAGTTTGTAAGATTGTAAGCTAGGTGACCGGCTACCCGTTTAATTGTTTATGTTAATGAGAGCAATGAGCTTCGGCGCTTCCTTTGTTCTGCAGGTGGGACTTCAATCACCGATGCTGAGAAATTATTCTCACAGTTTGCTAAATAGAAATTTACTTGCACAAACAAAACATTACTATAATCATGAGCTTAGATAAATTTAATAATCATAAACATCATAAACATACTCAGAAAAACACGAGTTCTTAAGCTTCTGTGTCAGCAACTTTGAAAGGAGACAAGCAACGAAATCACATCAAAACATTAAATTAATGCTTTTCCATTTCACTAAAAGAGGACTTGATTACTATTTATTTAAGTTGTTTTTGACTGTGTTGTCAGAGCATAAAATGTTTAGTGGAAACAGAAGGACCTATTAAATGTTATTGGTTATATCTGTGGCTGAAATGGACCATCAAGTAACCACAGCTTTAAGTTCCCATTAAAGAATTCCCCAGAAGATGGATTCCCTTTAACAGCTGTGTGTAACACAAAGAAGCTATACAGCATAGCAAAAATGAGCTATGACTACTTCTGCCATGGCTTGATTAAATGCTTCAACATATTTATTAAGTTGGATAAACTCTTCTACAACAGCTTTTGTATTTTTTTTCTCTCTCATTGGATGAAGTGGAAAACCAGTAGCACTTACTTTAACTGCACTTTATTTTGCTTAATTGTTCCCAAGGTTGTCATTTTTTATTTCTATGGTATCTAAGCCAATATAATTCCATTTTTGTGGCCAAGCCAAATATTTGGAGCTTGGCTTATGGGTCTGAACTGAGCTGTAATTTGGTTGAATTTTATTTTATTTTTTACCTTGCAACCAGCACTGAACATTAATGTTGTTTTTAACCCTACAGGTATTCATTTTCCATATTTGTTCCATTGGCATTTTATTTTTCATTTTATATTCATGTTACAAGAGGAACACACAATCTATGACACATTAATCATCACCTTACGATGCCTGCGCCACACGCCAAATGGCCTGATGGCAAGGAGACTGTTTACTACTATTTAGGAACAGATGACACACTAAACAGAGTCAAAGTCATTTACAGTTAGTTGAATTCCCTATTGAGAGGCCCTAATAAATGTTTCTTCCAAAGACCTTGCTGGGAAATATTTGCAATGGTTTCCATCCAGATCTGGGTCATTCGGTTCTACATTCACTGCACAGGTGAGCTGGAGCAGGTTTGTTTGGCATTGGTCATTGGCTGTCCTTACTTTTCCACTGGACAGGGAAAGCAGCGCCACAAACAGCTTGCGACAACAAGAGATGCTTTTGTCCATCTCACCACAGCGAAATGGCACCGCTAAGCTGCCTGCTGCCAACGCCGTCCAGGTCTCCCAGGACAGTCCCTCGGACAAACTTAAAGACCTGCTGCAAAGCCAGTCAAGTGAAGGCAGAAGGAGAGTGAGAACTCTCAGGAGAATAGGCAACACTGTCAGCCAGTTGTTCTGCTGCAGCATGCAGATGAAAACAACCTCTTTCACATGGCGTGTATTTTGGCTTCCAAGCCTATAATCATGGATGATTAGCTTAAGAACTCAATTCAGAGCAGGGACTATTTCTTATTCCTGTCACACTGTCAGAAAATATATTTACCTACTACTTTTTCCAGCTGTCGCAAGACATAAAAGGTGACTTGACTGATCAATGGAAAGAAGATATGATATATTAAGTATTAAAAAGTTTGCTTTAATCCACGACATCTAAGTGCTCAGATTATTTCACGAAAGACATTAAATTTACTTCCAGCTGTTGGTTTTAAAGCCTTCTTAGAAGGTTGTTATGCTTGGCCCACTGGGAAAAAAACATGTAAGGTTAATCATTTATTATGTAATTTGAAGAATCATACTGTCAAAAAAGGTTATGTTGTAGAGTACAGCAACAGTCATTTTATTCACTTTTTTCTCACAACTCAACCTATACATTAAGATATAATTTAAAATAAATAAAAGTTACTGTAATTTAAACTACAAAAAGAAACCGAGGAGGCCTCAGTGTAAGACTAAGGCCTCTAGGCTCATTTTCCAAGGAGGGTTAAAATCTACAAAACTTTCCCACTAGTTAATGGTTTGAGGTGTTGCATAGGCTGATGTGATTCCTTGCCAAATCATTACTTTACATCAGATACAGCCTTCTTTGCTCTGTTCTCTATACTGATCTTCTGCAGTTTGCTGTCCCTCTAAACATAAAAACATCCTCTATTGGCAGGCTCTGTCCTTGTAACCTCCTCTAGGCACCTTTGACCACTTCTCACAATTTATCTCAGCTTTCAAAATGTCTTTTTTAAGGCAAAAAACTGAAGTGCTAATTGCAAATATGCTACTGTCTCTTTAGAAAGAATGAGCTACATATTTATGGTTACAAACTGGCAGGTTTACAAAAGCATATTTTTATAGTGAAAAGCCAACATGGAAAAGAATGGCCGTTCACAGCTGCTGGCCTAATTTGCTTTAAGCATGTACAAATAGGACGGCCCACACAGACCATAAAAGTGGAGTGGAGGTTTTGCTCAACACAGCACTTTTGTCTGACCAGAGGCGCATGGATGCCTTCCAACGAACAAACAGATCACAAAAGAAAAAAAGAAGAAGAAAAAAACATACACAGGCACTCTCACATGATAGAAATACAGTAGAATAACTCAAACTGACAGAATAAACTGTGACTGTAGCAGAAGTATGTTAGTGTTCACAAATTATACAAAATAATATTTTTAACTTTCAATGTGTGGTGCTTGTAAAATTTATCACTACAAATAAAGATCCTTTGTTTCTATCATTTTGTGCTTTTTTAAAATTGAAGGTGACTGTCAGAAAATAACCATGTTTTGAGGCCTTATGTACATATTTTTTCACCAGTTTCTCAAGGTATTTTCCCACCAGCAGAACAGAACCAATGTATCTACTGTTCATTCTCTATACATTTTATTGCACCATGGAAAGTTTTATTTGCTTTTGAGCCATTTGCTCTGGAAACCCCCCTGTAGATCCTTTGAATCTTGTAGATTTATACAAATACATCCTACAGCCTGCACATAAATACATATGCATCAAAAAAGAAAAACCCACATACACGCACAATCATGAACACAGCTGCGTATGCCTGGATGGGGTTTCCCTTTAGATACCGGATAAACAACTAACTTCAAACAGTAAACCAGGCGCTAATGAACTGGACCCTGACAGGGTTTGCTTTCGGAGAGCAGAGACCCACCCCACAATGGATCTATTCACAGTATCTCAGCCATGGAAAGTGTTGGTAAAGTAATCCCACTGGAGTTTATGCGACCTTTTCTAACTCTCAGTGCAGCTTTCTCCCCTCAGGTCTTTAGGGTCTGGCCAAAAACAACACTCCCCTGCATCAGCTGATACAGGCAGAAGGCTATCCATATTGACATGTTCCAAAATGGCACCCATTCACAACGAGTTCGCAAATTGATGTGGTGAGGAAAGGAACACAACGCCCTGCTTCCTCTTACGCTGTACCTATGAGTTCAGTCATGGCAACTTTAAGTCCAGGGTCAATGCTTGTTTATTCTGTGTGGCTCTGCTGCAGAGGCCATAGCTGGGTAGCATCTAAACAGGTCCCTTACCACCACCAAAAAAACCCTTCTGGAAACAATGACCCGCAGCAAATGGATTTGATTTATTATTAATAAAATATAAGCTGTGCTCCTACTGGGTGTCTACGTTGCCTGACAAACCTAATAAAAGTCACAACACTGCATATGGCATTCAAGATGTTTGATACTCTCACAAAAATGTCAGCTACTTCAAATGTTCATGGCACACCTGCTGAAACTGACTTGTTTTCGACAGCTAAGGACAGTGAGATCATCAGGTTTAATACTTGAAAATGTCATCTACGTGGCTGTGCGTCTTTTAATTTTGGACTTGCTGAACATCTGTCCAAGGCGAGCGATTACCATCTATCCATATGGCTCTGTTCATTCACGTATTTTTGCTGTTTAAGGCAGGAAAGCATAAATGATATGAAATACTGCCAGTGACAGGTAAAGCAATACTTAGCAATGGAAGCAGTTTTTTTTTTCTTACAGTAGCCACTTTTCAAGAGAAGCAAAAGGTTTAAATACCTGATATCTTGTTCCAAACCACATTTTAGAACAACCCCTCTGTTAGATGTGAGGGTCAAACTTCACTGACAACCTGTATTTATGGCTATCTGACCTGACACGATGAAAAGTTTTATTTCTATCAGATGTTTCCATGCACGAGGAGGTGAACAGAAAAGGAAAAAGCAATATCCGACTTGGCTGCATAGAACAGAATATAAAGATAAATACATGAACTTGTACATTTGAACTTCTTTTCCACTTTTTTTAACTTAAACTTAATAGCATTTGCTTGGCAAAATTTCTTCTTTTTCTAAAGAATAAAAGATTCATTCTATCGAGTCACAAAAGTTTAAGGATGACATAGTGTGAGCTGAGGCAAGTATAATTTCAGCAAATACAGTTACTGTTATAAATCCAGCCTATATTTAGCCGTCCACTTTGCTCAAATACCTGGGTATAGACTCTCATCATGGCCAAATTTCTAACTGTACTGACATTTGGAAAACAAATATCTTGGCAGATGCAAGTTCCTCTTTCTTGACTTGGTGTAGAATATCATAATAGCTACGTAGGTTTGCGGCATAATAATTAAACATTCTTTTAGGGAAGAAAAGAAGAAAACAGACATGCCGTGATTTTAACAGGTTCAAAGGAAGAAACTGAATCCGACCTGTAACAGTTTCCAGCCCATAAGTCAGCACAGTTTTGGCTCCCAAGAGGCCTGTGCTGTCAAAAGCCTCACTTCTAATACAGCTTTTCAGACTTTCTGACCCCCTCAGCCTTTATCCCCAAGGACAGAACCTGTGGTTTTCATGGATTGTAGATTCTGCAGCAGCAACTGACATGAAGCAAATATGTGATGCACAGATGAGCATTGTTCTGTAACATTATCAAACCAATGAGTTCTGAAATTGGCTTACAATCACAGATGAAACAAAAGAAAAATAGTAAGGGAAGGTCGTATCTTATTGTATTTATTTTTCCATTTCCACACTACCCACTATGTGCCTTAAAGAGCACCCCCCCCTCGCCCCTCAATCCACCTAACCCCCAAAGCATAAGGCTCGGCAGCATGAATGGAGCATTGTGATGCGTCTCCGTCACGGCAGTGAATGTTTTCACTTCCATTTGATCCGTCGGCAAGGCTGCTAATTGGGTAAGCGTGTTCCCAGGTCACCGGGAGGTTTCTCTTTCCATAAATACAGAGCACCAACGAAGGCTTCTACAGATGTTGTTTCCCACCCGCTTCCAAGTGTGTTCAGCTTCAGGTAGTAGATGTAATTTATTGTGTGTAAAGCCACAGTCCAAAAGTTTTCCTTCTCTCTTTCTCTCTCCATTCTAAAGACTGTGTTTTATCTTTCTGCCCAGCACTACACTAAAGTCGATTATTGTCCTCTATAGTTTCAATTGAGTGCCCCAGTGTCGACTGAACTGCAGGTGTAATGATGATACTGACATCGTGTCCAGATTTGACAGCTCCAAATTATGCCATTTTCCATGTGCTCCAATGCCAGCGTCAGAGTTTATGAGGTTCAGGGTTTATTTATTTGTTTTTCACGTGGAATATACATTTCCTCTCTTTACGCAAGCACTCAACAGGAGTTCATGTGCCAGCACTAAACACCCTGATGGAACAGAGAGCAGACCGACTTTCAGGCACGTTTGCTTCTCCCCGTTCTGTAGGGTGTGGTCAAAATGGTCAAACAAACTGTTCTCCAATGTGAGATTTATAGTTTAAGCTTGTGTGTTGGAGAGCACCCCTCTGAAGTGAAGCGTCCCTGACAGTTACCCACCAGTTTTGGAACCAATCCTTCAATCAATCAAAGAGATAGTCAAGGATCTTTTTTAAGATGGCTTGTATTATACCAAAGGGAGTACAAGTGTATTTTTTACTAGAATGCTCTTATCTGAATGCTTCTTTAGTGTTAAGCAGCTACTTCAAAAGCAAAATATGTCATTTAAAGAGCTTTATAGTATTAAAAAGGCTCACAGAGAACCAAATGTGTTTTTTACAACACATTTATGGTTAATTTCCCATCAAAACAAAATAGGAACTGAAATGAGCATCATCACTGTACTGTTTGTTTTATGAAAAGAAGTTAAGTTCCTCTCAAACATTCACATTTCTCTCCTCTGATTCTGGTATGTGCTAAAGGCGCCCCTGTGTGGCAGAAAAACAATTATCAGAGCAAAAGGTAAGCTTGGTAGGGCTGCCTAGGTAAAGATAAGTGATTTCACAACATTATTATTGTTTTTTGAACATGGATAAAAAGCCATCAAAGCATTCTTGACTGAAACATGTAAAAGAAGGCAGAAGATTAGAGAGACTTTACAGGACAACAAATTAAAAAAATAAACAAACAAAACATTATACATTACAGAGACTCTTACGTGCGCCTGCTCTTCATGGACTTCTCATCAGCCTTCAACACCATCGTCCCACAAACACAAACACATCATGGTCCAAAAACTGAACTTTCTCGGACTGAGCTCATCCCTCTGTCACTGGGTGCTGGATTTTCTGACCAACAGACCCCAGTGAGAATCCACAACATGTCCTCATCCTCCATCACTCTTAGCACAGGCTCCCCCCAGGGCTGCGTGTTGAGCCCCCTCCTGTT
>JARVGW010000086.1:5599605-5624839 GCA_031762495.1 Anablepsoides rubrolineatus | reverse complement strand
GAAGTCTGGGTCTCTCTGCTTAGGCTGCTGCCCCCGCGACCCGATTCCGGATAAGCGGCAGAAAATGGATGGATGGAGGTTGCAGACCCCTGGTCTAAGCTAACTGGTTCCAGTGGGACTGTGTTCTGTATAAATTCTGTGTTTGTTCTGGTGCAGTTATTTTTATAGCTGCTCTTGAAAGCTATTTAATAAAATCAGATCCTCATGTTAATCAAAAGTGACCATATGTTTGAGTTCATATTTTACCAAGCACAAAGAATGAATGAGGTTAGCATAATTACTGCAACAACACTGTTAAAGAAAAAATAATGCACTGCAATAAAATGTATTTACAGAAAGTTAGAGCTTTTATTAAATGTAAAATACTGAACATTTGGAGCACAATAGGGTTGAGAACATGCAAGAGTAAAGTGCAAACACTGCAGGAGAAGATATTGATTTTGTAGCTGAAGCTAGTCTAATTTCACTTTAATCTGGTTCCATAGGCTGATGCTGACCTGCGCTACACCCCCCAGCACAAACCGCTGCTGCTGCAGCTCCCCAACATGAAGACGATCAGGATCACTGTCTGCTTCTCCAGCGTGGTGTTCAAGACAGTAACAGAAATCTGCAGAATTCTCAGTGAGTTTATCTGATCCTGGAGGATCCCACCCACTTGTGTCAGTCAGGAGAAAATGGGACACGTTCTCGTTACATATTCTTCTTCCTGCTCTCTCCTTACTTTCTCCTCTTTGCTCCATCGCAGACATCAGAAGATCAGAGGAGCTGTCTTTGCTGAAACCTCCTGATGATCCCTCCAAAAAGAAGAAGAAGAAAGAGAAGAATTCGCCTCAGGATGACATCTGGGACATTTGGGATTCACTTAATGGGGGACCAGGAGGAACAGGTACTGCAAATTTTATCAACTTGGCTGAAAACAAAGTTTTGTTTTGTTTTTTTTCCTGAGGACAGGCCTACTCATTAAATAAACCAGGTTAGAGACCAGACAGCAAACTGTGGTGATGTAAGAAGGGAAAAGTTTTTTTTATTAAAAAATAAAGCTGAAAAAGTTGAATTTTAAACTTTTTCTTTTATGCCCAAATTGAATGTAGGAAAAAGTTTTAAATATAAGTATTTTTGAAAAGGATGGATGAACAAAAAAAAAAGCTCTAATTTTCAGGATAAAATGTTTTAACATTTTGGTACTCAGTGTTATTATCTGTAAAAATGACAACCTTACAGCCATTCTTGTATTTGCTAATGTCAATAAGCATAGCAGCCAACTTGCATTGGATTGACTCTGAAAGTTAATTTGTTGACATAATTTCCACAACAGATGCACATCCAGTGATTACATTATTAGTTTTATTAAAATCTGTCCAGTGGATCAGGAAATATTTTGCTAACAGACAGACAAACACACACATGCAGGCAGTTAAATGACTGCATGTTTTCCATGGCAGCAGGTGATTCAACGGTCTTTATTTGTCCTTCTAAATGTTCATGAAATGGAACAAAACTGGTTGCACAGGTCCCTTTGACAGAATATAAAAATAATTAAGTAATATTAAAAATAACTAAGAATAAATATGCAGTAAATAAAATGAAGATAAGACAGTTTTCTTTAAGACAACTTCTTTCTGCTTTTACACAAGTGCATCTACAAAGACTTTCATAGTTGAATGGAAAATGACTGTTTAATTAGTACGTCTTTAGTAAATTGTTTCCATAATTATGTTTATAAATCTATGTACATGTTTCATCAATAAGAGCTGAAAGCAATTAATTAGCAATTTTTTACTGAGATCCCAATAAAAATCAAGCAAAAAGATGTTTCTTCCTCATTTAATTTCTTGTTTTATTTTAAGCTTCTCCCACTTTACCTTTGATGGCTGAACTAGACGCTTAAATTTACTGTGCAATGAAGTCATGTTGAATCTTAACATTTTGCCCAAATTTATTGTAAGTATAATTATCTCCAAACAAGGTTCCATGTATGGTAAGACCATGACAGCAACCTACGATCCAGAGAATGGGATGCCGATGTCTGCCACCAGCCTTTGGTTTGGAGAAAACCCTCTAGCTGAGTGTCAGCCAAATCTGCCCCCCGCCGAGCTCGCCAAGCTCTACCAGCAGTTGTCTCTTGTGGACAAAGCAACCAACAACGCAGGGTAGAATTGGAAAAACTAAAATTGGAAGTAGTTTTTTATCTACAGAACTGTCTGACTGGTCGTTATAACTGACAGGTGGCTGGACTCGTCGCGTTCTCTCATGGAGCAAGACATCCAGGATGACGACAAGCTGCTGCTTCGCTTCAAGTACAACGTCTTCTTTGATCTCAACCCTAAAGTAAGATAGTGTTTCTTTGTTTTTGGGTAAACTCCCCGAAACAAGAACAAAAGTGGTCTTGGATTGAATTTGTTGGTCTAATCTTAAGTTTGCGTGTGTCTTTTAATGCTTCAGTACGATGCTGTGAGAATAACGCAGCTCTACGAACAGGCCCGCTGGGCCATCCTGCTGGAGGAGATCGACTGCACTGAAGAGGAAATGTTAATGTTTGCTTCTCTGCAGGTGAACCAGACATCTTGGCTTTAACAATATCTCAAATGTTCTAGTTTCAGTCAGTGAGGTGACTGTACAAAACAATTATAATTTTAAATTATTAATCCCCAAAATTTTATCTGTATATTTCTATGCAAATTTTGACATTTTCATGTAAATTTGTTTAACTCTGCAACATTTGGTCTTTAAACATCTTGGTGCTGCCCTCTATGGGTTGAACAGTAGCTACTGTAGTTGAATTTTCCTATTTGTTAAAACAGTACAGCTTGGTACCAGCTCTGTTCGGATGTAAAAGCCTCTCAGACACGCCTCTGCAGCGAGTCGGAATAGCATCACTGCGATGAAAGTTTGTTACTGCTTTGAACATTAGCTCATGTTAGCAACGATGCAGCTAACCTCACTTTAACACCTAGAAACTGGTCCCATTCTGTCCTCCATTGCCCCAGCATCACCAGCTTCATGCATCGCTGAGTCAGCGCCTTGAGCCAGCGGCTCGATCTGATAAGGCTCAGATCCGCTGGGCTCCACACTTCTCAACCTTTGGAGACAATGGGGGTGAAAAATCTCCCTCCACGGTTACACTATCTGCATCGTTACCCTCGTGCTTCAATGGAGAAGTCGGTTAGTTCTCCTCACATGTACACGTTCAGAAATGAAGCGAGCAGAGGGAGGAAACAAGATGTAGAACAGATCAGCTGTTCTGAAGCGCAACACATGGACGTCTGCTTTATATCAATCAGCACTTTTAATGCATCTGGACCACACTAGCTCTGATCCAGATTTAAAACTACAACATCTAAGTTCTTTAAACCTGTATAGCAGAATATTCCATAAATATTATGTAAAAATATTTTTGGTGGAATATTTTATTGAACGGAAGATGTACATTCATACTACAATACATTGTGTTCTTTTAAAAATATTTACCCCTTTCTGGGTTTATTTTTATTATATCTTAATTTGCCAAAATCAGGCTGAATTTGTCAAAAAAAATCTTTTGAGAAATAACAAAGTGAAAGTTGTTGGAAAATGACATTGTGCACAATCTCATCTGTGCATGACCCTCATCTCTGTAAATATTAGATTAGATAAGGCCTTTATTGTCATTGTACAGACCACAGTGAAATTACATTTCAGAATACGTGAAAGTACTCAGCTACATATTTATTTTGATAAATTTGACTTGTAAAAAATGTAATGTAGTAGCTGTTGTTAAACACACTGTTTCAGCAAGCATTGGTGATAAATGATTCTAGTCTTGATTCAATCAGCTTTATCACCTTGAGCAGAAAAGCAAACATATGGCCAACATTAGATTTGGTGTGTTTATAAGCTCAAAATGGAGGTGAGTATAAAAACCATGGAATTACATTTCAGGACATGAGAAAATAAAAACTTGGAGGGAGCAGAAATAACCTAAATACTTAAAACTAGTGCAGCAAGAATGATCACTTCCTGACAGAAATGGGGATGATTACGGAAAGGCTTTAGATCAAATATTCTGTGTGTAAATCTCAGCCTGTCCTCAGCTTTTATTTTGGGATGGTGATTCAGAAATCCTGGTGATTCAAAGGGAGTGTTGTGTTCCCATAACGGCTGGCACAGAGGGCTGTTCTCCACCTTCTCTCTGACTCAGCCTGGTTTCAGAAACACTCAGGTCAAGTTGAAGAACTTTTTCACAACATGCATCTTTTTTATTTTTTGGAGATAAATGTGCTGCTTGGTTTCGCAGTTTTCAACTCCCCTTTAATTTCTTTCACAGTATCGTATTTGCAAGTTGACGGTGTCGAGCGAGCCGCTGGACCACTCCAACGACCCAGAAATCGATGAAGTGGAAGCTGCCCTGTCGAACCTGGAGGTGACTCTTGAAGTCGGGCACACAGACAGACTTCTGGTAAATATGTTTGGGAAGCAAACAGCAAACCTCAAGTTTTAGTTTGTAGTTTTTTTGCACCTGAACACCTCATTTTAAAGTCAGCAGTAGACTCCACTGAATGCACGTTGTAGCGTGGTCAGGAGATGGAAGATAGCTGACAGTTGTTTGTCTTGCCTCTAGGAAGACATTACAGACATCCCAGAGCTGGCAGATCACCTCCGGCTGTTTAGGTAAACTCATCTTTACTCAGAATTAGTGAACTCAAGTCTTTCTTTCTTTTTAAGTCCTTTAATCTGCAGCTCAGTTAGATTAATGTATTTGCTCAGAAGGATAATTTGTCAAGAGAATATACTGTGATTTCTTTGACAGCTTTTAAATGTGATTAAGGCTGGTTTTTACTTTCCTTGTGTAATTGCTTTCAGATCATTTAGAGATTTGCTCTTTGGGACAAGTACATATTACTTTAAAAAAAGATAACTTTACTTTTTCCTTCTTTTTTATCACTTACATAATCTTTCTTGCATGTATGTGTGTCTGCTAAATCAGGCCCAAACGACTGAGTCTGCGGTCATACAAAGAGTATTGGTTTGTGTTTAAGGACACCACCATCTCTTACTACAAAAACAAGGAGGCCTCCAGCGGCGAGCCCATCGAGCAGTTTCATCTGCGAGGTCAGGACACAGAATCATGGAACAAATACTTCAGTTGTGTGTTATGTTTTGTTAGCCTTCAAGTGAAGCATGTGCTAAAAACTCACTAAAACTCTTTGCAACATTTTAAAAAAGTTCTGAGTAATCATCAATCAAAAAGAATATTTACTGCAAAGATAATTCTGCGAGCATGTTACTACAGCTGTTTGTTTTGTGTTGTTAGTTAAAATCTCCTCTGCTTGAACGAACAGGCTGTGAGGTGGTTCCTGACGTCAACGTCACGGACAAGAAGTTCGGCATCAAACTCCTGCTCCCAGTCGCCGACGGGATGAATGAAGTCTACATCCGATGTGACAATGTAAAGCTCGCTGTCTCACCTGTAATCCTTCAAATATTTCAGAGTGGGTTTCAGGGGAAATGTTATGAGTAATCAGTATCTCACCTGTTGTAGCTTGCTTTTTGAAGTTTAAAGAAAGAGGCCTTTTTCTGACCAGACTCGTGAGCTAATAGCTACTCTTAGCAGTGCAAAAACCAAACTGGATTGATGTCCTTTTATATGAAATTAAGTCAGGGGTGTCAGACTCATTTTCACTGAGGGCCACATGATCATTATGGTTTCCCTCAAAGATCCAGTTGTAATAAACTTTGATGTTTCATGTTAAACTTTGACTAAACATAAAACATCACATTCCTCATTTTGTTGCTAACAAACAATAGCTGAGTTCTACGTCGTATTTCCTGCAACAAAACAGTGTTTTAACTTCAATTCAATGCACTCAGTGTTTCATATCGTCGTTGCATTTGGCCGCTTCAGTATTGTCTCTAGTGAGACCCCTTCAGCTAGGGGCACTCCACAAATACCATATTGTGACGGCTCTGATAGCAGGCTTCATCAGAGAAACAGCATCCCATATGGGACACTTTCATTTTGCTTAAAATATGGGACATCCAAGCTAATAAGAGACTATTGACTTCAGCTTTGAAGGTAGCGGGTGTTGATCTAATCTGCTCAGATTCAGCCATCAGTACAGTACAGTACAGTACAGTACAGTACAGTACAGTACTTTGAAGCTCTTGTGGGCCACATAATGTCATGACAGGCCACACATGCCTTGAGTTTGACACATGGGTTAAGGGAACACCACCTTTAATTTTTCATTACAAAGTTTTCTGGCTACAAATCCCTGCTGGACGTGCCTCAGTCTGCATTTCAAGTGCTACAGCTAGGTGCTGCTGCCATCAGCTCATCAACTGGCTAGATTTTAACTCCAAACTAATGTTGGTCAAAGAACTATAATCTACAACAAGTAAGACCGCATTTGTTCATTAGCTCTACCCCACACTTCTCTACACAATGTCTGAACTATCTCTTTCAGAGCACTTTTCTGCGAATTATACTGTAGCTTTTACAATAAGTTCCTTATTTTGCATGTTTTCTCTCTGGTGCAGGAAACGCAGTATGCTAAGTGGAAAGCTGCATGTATCCTTGCCTCCAAGGGCAAAACAATGGCCTACAGCTCCTATAGGACAGAAGTGAAGCACATCCTTGCCTTTTTGCAAATGAAAAGCTTGGCGCCCGCTCCTGGTCAGGCAGCTCCAGACCTAGACGCCATGGAAATGAATCCTGAATGTTTTGTTTCTCCACGTTACGCCAAAAAGCAAAAGACTAAACAGGTTAGTTTGGGACCTCTATGACTGCCATCTACTATAACAACTCTTCTTACTAAATATTTTGCTAATTTATTTTCGTGGTTGCATCAAGCTGACAGCACGAATCCTGGAGGCTCATCAGAACATAGCACAGCTGTCGCTAACGGAGGCTAAAATGCGCTTCATCCAGGCCTGGCAGTCCCTTCCTGAGTTTGGAATCAACTACTACATTGTCAAGTACTATTAACATGTTTTGATCAAATAAACATACAACTGGTGACATACTGTACCAAAAAAGAGTTAAAAACAAAAACAACTGGACTATTAATTCTAAAGTTGAAGACGTTTCGCTTCCCATCCAGCTTTTTCAGTTTACAGTCTGTAGTGAGCTGAGATGCTGGCTTTAATAGATCCACCTGAGAAGCCATGTGAGGACATGGATTCACATGTTAATCATGATCATGACCTGGATAACTGAGAATTAAAAGTCCATTTTTTTTTGTTTTTAAATCTTTTTTTTGATTGATCATGACCTGGACAACTGAGAATCCTCACCAGCAACTGGTGAAATATTTAAACATCTGGTTTCCATTTTTTGTTCTTCAGATTCAGAGGAAGCAAAAAGGAAGAAATACTGGGGATTTCCTACAACCGAATGATCCGTATTGACATGTCGACCGGCTTGCCCGTCACCACGTGGAGGTTTGCCAACATGAAGCAGTGGAACGTCAACTGGGAAATAAGACAAGTAAGGGGTCATTTTGTATTCAGAGGGTGAGAAAAAACTAAAATTTACAGTGTTTCCTGCAGATATTGAATGTGAATCATTAATCTCTTGTATCTAATTTCAGGTGACAATAGAATTTGACCAGAATGTGACGATAGCTTTCTGCACGGTGAGCTGCGACTGCAAGGTGGTCCATGAATTCATCGGGGGTTACATCTTCCTATCTACACGATCCAAGGACCAGAATGAGACACTAGATGAAGAACTGTTTCATAAACTCACAGGAGGCCAAGAATGACCAGATGTATTGATGTGCATGATGTGTTTGGTGTTAATTTTCATATTGCCATAGGTACAAATAACACATTTCTGCTCACAGAACAAAATGATAATGTCTTGACATCCTGCCCAGGTTGTGTCAGGAAGGGAATCGGGAGTAAAACAATTGCCAATTTTTATGTGTGAGTTAATTCACTGTGGCAACCGCTGTAGGAGGGAGAAACCAAAAGAACAACTTTATATTGATATCACTGACTGAAATATTGTTATGCTAATGTAAATATGTAGTTAGGGTTGGTTTGTCAAATTTAAACTGAACAAATATTTGTGAAACACCCTGTTTTGTTTTTTTTTACATTTAATTACTTTTTCTCTATTAAACTGGAAAAAAAATAATTTCAGTGTCTTGTTTTATTCAGTGACAACTTTAGAGTCTTGCAGTCATCTCCAGATTATAACATGCTTTGATTAAAATCATAAAAGAGCCATATTCCTACTTGAAAGCAGATTTTTGGTCATATTTTCAGTACTATATATAAGATATAATATACTATAAGACGCATACAGTATAATACAGCCATACTTTACCTATTGCCACAACCAGAAAGTGAAGTTTGTTGAAGTGTGTTTTGCAATCTAACTTTCCACATTTATGCTACTTTTACCATTCATATAATATATTTAAAAAATTGGTTTGATTGGAAATGCTGAGCTATGAGTATAAGTATTTGTAGATACATGTTTAACTTTATTCACAAACATTTCCCCAGCATTAAAATTTATTTTTTCTATTGGGCACAACCGGTGCTCCTCTCGATTTTTCCGAAATCTACTATTTATCCCTACCTTTTCCTTATTGGCTAAAAATCACATCAATGTTTCTTTCCAGCCAATCACAGGCACGTATACTGAAAGGGGGTTGATCCTGCTCCAATGTGGTTTCGTTTAGCCATCCTTCTCATAAGCTAGTGAAATGAAAGCTAACACGTGGATGTAGGTATCTAAACTTTGTTATATCCAGTACATTTTCGTGCCTTGTCAACGACGACTGTAGACACTTAGCTAAGGTTTACTCGTCAGGAGACTGTTGAGCCGTTTATTATGGCGGACAACGAAGACGATGATCAGTACCGAATCAAAGAGGGAGACTACGTTGTGCTAAAACGAGGAGAAATCTACAAATCAATGCAAATTCAACTCAGGAAGTAAGTCAGAACTTAACATTTAAGATAAAAAAAATGCTAAACATAAAGCTTTAAGTTTAATCTCCTTTCATTTAAAAGGCAACTGAGCAATGAGAGTATATCTATATGTGGATGTTTTGTTTCCACACAGGAAAGTGATTTTTGAGAAGCAGTGGATCTTTCTGGATAATATAGTGGGACACCTGTACAACACTACATTTGAGATCTTGTCTGGGGGAGCCCTGCAACCAAAGAAGGAACACACAGAGAGCTCTACAGGTGTGAATAATTAAATTTAGCATATGTTACCAATCAATTAAAAGCATCATATGTATTATTAAATCTTTATGTCTGCATTGTTGAATGAGCGTGTGAATTAGCACTGACAGCTTGTTACTTTGTGTCTGAATGTGCATGTGTTTGGTTATAGATGTAAAAGTGGCAGGTACAGACAACAGGAACATTGTTGATGATGGAAAATCGCAGAAGCTGACCAGAGACGACATTGAGACGCTGAAAGAGCAAGGTCTGAAGGGTCAGGTACATCTGGAACCTTAGTTTCATGTTAAAGTGGGAACAAATCACAGATTTGTGGCATTTTATTGACACAAATTAGGGATGTACTATATGTTAATAAAAGTTTACCTATAAAACAAACAAACAAAGGAAAACCCACACAAACTGCTTGTAAAAATACACATATTTAGCAACCAGCTGGACCTCCACTCCTCTAGATACCCACAGCCAGCACATGGAGCGTGTGAATATAATGATGAAATATTTGGGGTTTATAACAGCTGATCTTGTCACTACATACCCATGTTTTCCAAATGTTGTTTAGACCTAAAAATAACAGTGAAGAGATTTCTTTTTAAAGCCTAGGTTGTACTACAGGAATGTACAGTATGAATATGCTGAAGTGTTGAGCATAAATAATCTGTCTTTATGCCCATGGTGATAAAGGAATCACTCTTGCAGTAGTTTAGTTTGGTTAGCCATTAGCCTAGCCTAAACAAAGAATTTTACCATTTTCTCCATACTCCATGCTCTGACTGATGATCACAGAGGATTGGTTACAAATTATTGATCACTTCAAAAATATCCAAAAAATCTCTTAAGTGCAAAATGTAAGATGTTGAAACTCTGATCTACTTTTAGTTTTTTATTATTAAAAGCATGTTAACTACATCCCATCTATATTAAACAGTTGTAATGTAGAACATGGTCTTTTTTATTTCTTCTATGTAAAATTTTAGCTTCATCACCAAGTAGGATTGGTGTTGCTGTTTATTTTGAACCATCCACTATCGTTTACTCCGTTCTTCCTCTTCTGAGTTGCTGGTGTCTATCTCTAGCAGTCACTGCGTGAGAGGTGGGGTTCGCCCTGGACAGTTTGCAAGTCAATCACAAGGATTCATAGAGACAACTGAGACAAACAAACTTTAACACTCTCACTCATTTAGAGTGCCTTTTTAACCTAGGGCTGCGCGGTAGACGGTAGAAACGATATGAAGTTGGCCTACGATAGAAATTTACCCTCTATCGTCAGTTACGTCATTGCACCTGTGTCAGCATGGCTGTGAGTGCAGAGACAACTGAGCAGGAGTTTGAAATATAATGAAGAAATTATAGCGTTTTAAAACACGTATAGAGAGAATAAATCCTCAAAATCCCCCCCTGTCCCGATGCACGTCACGCAGAGCGAAGCTTTAACAACCGTAGTTTTTTCACACCCAAGTTGTCAGAGAAAAAACTTGTTTTTTATGTTTTGTTACCCATAGAGATGATTAAAAAAATGTGGACATTCGTTCAGTCATAAATCCATCTTGCTGATGTAATGTTGGCTTCTGCTCTGATGATGAAGATGAGCGCGCAGCAGAGCAGCAGCTGATAAGTTCAGCAGGCAGGAGCTCATTGTACGGCAGGCAGATATTAAAGCCAAAATTCTGGGTTTGATTAAGATTACAAGTTTCTGCAAAAACATGCTCTAAAAATTACATTGTCTTTACATTTTATGATAATTTTCTATATATTCAATTTATATCGTGATATGAATTTGAGGTCATACCGCCTAGCCCTAATTTAACCTAATATGTATGTTTTGGGTCTGTAGGAGGAAACCAGATAACCTGGAGAAAACCCACAGGTGTATGGAGAGAACATGCAGAAAGACACAAATAAACCTTTAAAAGTACATAGTAAATATTTGAGCCTAAATGGCACGTTTTTTATTTTGACAGTGCGACTAATAATTATCAGTTGACAATATATTTAGGTAAACAACAGAAAATGCCACCTAATTACTAGTTGGGAATCGAGTATCGAGAATCAATTGGAACCGGGACTAATGTTTCAATTCTCCCGGAATTGTTCGTACTTTTAAATTTCGATGCCTAGTTTCAATACCCAGACGCCAACTGGAAGAAGAAGCCGCCCAACAACAACAAATAAAAAAACCCTGGTGAGCTGGCGAACACCAAGATATAAGATATAAGTGTACCTCATTTAAACCATGTAAACCTTTTTGACCCTGCCTCTCAAAAGAATCAAAATTGGGAATCGTGGATCATGCCCAACCCTTCTAACCCTTCTAATAACTTCTTGCTGAAAGGCATCAGCTCTACCAACTGAGCCAACTTGTCAACGCCTGGTCACCTTTTTTATTTTTAAAAAAAGGGAAAATGGCATAACTGAATATACCAGCATGAAACATGTGAGAGGACCTATTTTTAGAAAAGCTTGTCATTGAGCCAATAAGGCATCTTTTATGCTCTGGACATAACCTAAAAGGTAGGCCCCTTCACCCATTACTTGCTGAGTTATTCAGATATGTCATTTTCCATTTTCTTTCTCAAATAAGAGTGTCCTGTGACTTTTGACTCACCCTGTATATATAATTTTAATTAGTTTAGTGTACTTATTTTCAAACAAAACATTCACAAATTAAAATACCATAATATAATTTTTGTGAAGTATCTGTTTTAAAAACGTAAATGTACAAACTAAGCATACAAAAGTAAAGTGCGAGGTGGGGTAATGGATGTGTGTTTGGTCCTCAGGAAATCATCCAGCAGTTGATCGACAACAGCTCCACGTTTAGCAATAAAACAGGATATGCCCAGGATAAGTACATCAAGAAAAAGAAGAAGAAGTGAGTCACTTCTGATGATACACTCAGTCTATTGCTGGCTAAAATAAATGTAATGTGTTAATCAATGCTTGTTTTTTGCCAGGTATGAAAACACTGTGACAATTCTTAAACCAACATGTCGTATCTTGGCTCTGATGTACCACGGCCGCGAACCAGGAAAAATCTGGTGAATTAGCCAAATAATAAAACCGTACATGTGATATTTGTCCCTCAGCATTAGGAGGCTGACTCCATTCGGTTTGTGTTTCCATGTGACGCAGCCACCTGCGGTATGACACACTCGCACAGATGTTGACGCTTTCAAACATCCATGCTGGCAGTAAAGTTCTGGTGTTTGAGACTTGTGCTGGCCTTGTACTGGGAGCTGTCATGGAACGGATGGGAGGTTGGTTTGCTCTATGAACGTGTGTGCAGCTGGATGTGTCGGAAAGATTAAAGTTTTTTCATGCAGCTTGAGCAAGGCCTTTTCCTCTGCCCTTTTATTTAATTACGTTCGGCTCTCCTCCTCCTCCTCCTCCAGGCTACGGCTCGGTGATTCAGATGTACCCAGGAGGGGGGCCTGTACGGGCGGGTGTGGAGTGTTTTGGCTTCCCTGCTCATTTTCACAAAACGCTGCACGAGTTTCCCATCTGCCACGTCAACGCTTTGTTGGCAGGCTCTCTGGACACCACCGGCAAAGACCCCACTGCTGGTATGATGACATTTTTTACTGAACCACTAGAAATTAAAAGTGTCAAATAAATACATGTTTTTCTGAAGTAATGTTATTGATGTTACGCCACTGCTTGTTTGGACATAAAACTTGTCTAGCACCCAGAGGGGCGTCCCTCACAGTTCAGCCATTTATAAAACTATCCATTTTCTTTGTCTGCTTGTTCTGGTTCATGGTTGTAAAACCGTGGTGCCTAACTTCAGTGGTCAGTGGGTGGGAGGCTGGGTACACACAGGTCATAATCATATTTGACCAATTCAAAACTTTCGGTGGGGCTTTAGCCAAACACCAAACAAAAAAGTGTTTAAGAGGATGGAAAATGATCATTTAGAAGGGGTCTCTGCAGTCACAAAGTGTGAGGTTGTTCGATGTGGGCGGAGTTTGGGAAAACCATGATTGGTCAGATTGACTTGTGGGGGAAGTTAAAAGATTTACTTACAGAAACTACTGACCAGTGTGAAGGCTTTTAGGTAGGATTTAGGAGGGGACATCTACACTTTAAGCCAACAAAATGATGTGGGCGGGATTATAATATTAAACACAGAAGCAGCAGAGCTCATTGGCTCTCATCTTCTGGCTGTTTTATTATAACACCAGTCAGTCTACCACACTGCTGCTTTCAAAATAAGAGCAGATTTGTTGGGGGACGTGCTCACTTCTGCTCGAACAATGTCAATAAATCAATTTTCCTCATCTAAAACTCAAACTCTCAGGTAGTAAAATCTATTTTGTGCGTTTTTACACTGCGCCACTTTTACGTCAGTCACAATGGCACAAAATGTGGCCTTTTCATTAGAATTTGTTCGCTTTGCTTGTTCATCACGAATCCTTTGCCCTTTTCTAAACTAACAGCATTCTAACTGCTGCCTGCTGCAGGTAAAACACTGATTACATTTACGTTTTTTCACAAAACCATATTTAAGGAGGAAAAAAAACGTTTTAAAAATTAATATAAGTAAATTGTTATTCCTTAAGTATAATTTTATATCAATCTTCTGACAGACTTTTTCTAATGTTACAGATGAAAAGCAGTTTGATGTTGCTGTAAAGGAGGAACATCCTGAGGCAGAGCAGCAGCAGGAGGCCAGTCCAGAGCAGAGTATGGAGACAAAAGCTGAAGATGCTGATCAGGACCAGGAGAAACTGGAGATGGAAAAACGAAAAGAAGTGAAAGTATGTTCAGAGTTTTACAAAGTCTTTGGTACCTTTACTCTGTTGTTTGCATGTAACAATAATCGAAGAGAACAGGTGAGGTTTTACGTAAAATAAACTTGTTCCCCTGTGTGTTATTATTGTTTTTTTTTAAGGCTCAAGAGAAAAAAGTGAAGCTGGAGGAGAAGCGAAGGAAGCTGGCAGCTGCTGCCGCTCTGCTGGAAGGCAGGAACGCCGATGGGTCGGTGTCAGATTAGCTCCTTCATTCACATGTCTCTCTCTATCTCTGCACCTTTCTGCTTTCATCAGCATCAGCCTCCTTCAGTCCCCGGCTCAGCTTTCATCAATTCCCAATTAAACCAGTAACCAAAGGCAATTAAAATAGATTTCCAGAGAAAAGAAATAAGAATGATTAAAGCCTTTTGCTAACTACGTCTATAATCGTCATAAACAAAGATTTGCCTTCCTCTGGCCTCACACAAAGTGATTAGTGTGCAGCGCTCCTACAAGGTGAACAAATTGATTGCTTTGCAGTTTCTTCTCACCATATGAAGAACCCACCAGTAATAGTTTTTTATGATTGATAGATGGGCTGACAGGAATGTGCCTGAACTACAAGTAGCTTGTAGAGTTCTCCTTTAAATCTTAAAAGCTATCAAATAAACACAAAACTACTGAGCAGGATTTCCCACGTTGTCCTAAATCAGCCTCCTCTCCTGCTTCCCATCCAGCTGGACAAAATATTGATCTGGTCTCGGTTACAGAGGGGCAGTAAGTCTTCTAGGGCTGTACACTCTGCTCTGATCCGTTAAATTACAATACTGCCTACCTGTACATTTCCACTTATGAAATGTACTATTGACTGTTTTTTTTTTTTATGTTGGACAGGTTTGCTTGATCATCTTTTTGTTTGCCCACCTGCAGGCTGGTCATAGCAAGTCGATACCACCCCTGTCCCGTCCTTTTGGGCCTGATTAAGTTCCTGTCTCCCTCTCGGCCTTTTGTAGTTTATTCACAGTACAAAGAGGTAAGATAATTATTATTTGGGATTATTTTACGGCCACTCTTAAAGCTGCCTTGTTGCTATTTGTACTTGTTTATGTTATTAAAATAGTTACTCTGTTTGAATCTTATGACAATGTTTTTTAAGCACTTCTTTGTTTTCCACTTTTTTCTACTTACTGCAGCCTCTTATCGAATGCTACACTAAACTTAAAGAACAAGGCGGCACAGTGAACCTCAGACTCACCGACACTTGGCTCAGGCATTACCAGGTAAACACTGACAATCCTAAACACTCAGGTGATGGAAAACGCTACAACTTTTTTTTGTACTCAAAGGATCAAAATTAGTTACCCCTATTTTACACTAGCTCCGATACAATGACCGCAGCAAATACGCAACCATTGAGAGTATTTACACTGGCTCTGGAGTCAATCTACTAATATCATGTTGCACCAACAGCTCTGTTGTCCTCCATCCACATTTTCAGTTGCAGGCGGAGTTATTTCTACATTCTTTTCTCTGTCAACGCGAATGTAGAAAAGACTCAGCCTGCAACTGAAAATGTGAATGGAGGACAACAGAGCTGCTTCATGAATGGAGAACTTTAGGCTGTGTCTCAATTCAGGGGCTGGGTCCTCATGAGTGTGCATTTGTCGGCCGCACATGTCACTGCCCCAATTTGAAGTCTCCTTGTCATGCGGCCGACAAACTCTCAAAATTCGAAGATGCATCTGTGTATCCTCACCGGCCGAGGCTATCCCAGGATTCAATGCGCGAGCAGCAAAATAAACAGAGAAATGAAGACGGTGGAGTTTTTATTTTTTAACAAGTCAGTGTAATTTGTAAATTCACCACGGACCGAAGGATTTGTTTTTAAAAGTAAGTTTAGCAACATAACTGATGAAATTTATGCTGCAATAAGATGTTGAATAAAAAAATGCAACTAAAAGTTACGAGATTAAAGTCATTATACGAGAAAAAAGTCATAACATTCTAGCCTTTACATGAGAAAGCTTACGCTTATAACTGCATTAAAATGAGGAATGTTGAGCAACTTCTCAAGTTTTTTTTGCCTAAAAATAAATAGTTAATCTTTTAGCACATCACCTTATCAGTAGCAGGACTTGGAAGTTGTGCAAACAACTATAAAATAAACTGAAGCCGTATTGTAATTAATGGATGCATTGACAGATTAATATGCTTTCATCCAAATTAGCTACGTGATGACTAAATCTAACAGTGACCCAAGTCATCATGGACTACTTTATAAACACAGATATGGCTGTACACAGCAGGTAGGAGGAAATGAGGAACAGAAAATGGACGTGTCATGTAAGATTGACTTTTATCTCGTAATATTATGACTTTATTCTCATAATATTATGACATTATTCTCGTAATAATAATAATACAAAAATGTTGTTGTGTGGCCCTAATATTTCGTTGTAGATACTGGAGCTAAACCTGAATTATTGTTTTTTCTTTTATTTTTTTAATTACATGTAACATTTTAACTTCCAGTAAAAGACGTGTAAATAAACATCCCGATGCATTTTAAGTCTGACATGAAACTGATCACTATGGTTACGGGGTAGTGCTTGGTCACGCAAACTCACGTAAAGCCGACGCCAGGCTAAAGGTAGACCGTCTCATTTCACAGTAGTTTTGTGCAGCCTACCTGGCCCAGTGACGATGTGGCCTACATGGCCCAGCTAGGCTAACCCTAACCACAGTGATCAGTTTCATGTCGGACTTAAAATGTGTCGGGACGTTTATTTACACGTCTTTTACTGGAAGAATAACTTCACAGTTAAAATGTTACACGTAAATAAAAAAACATTAATAATTCGGGTTTAGCTCCAGTATCTACAACGGAGTATTAGGGTCACAACCAGATGTTTTTTTATTATAACAAAAATAAAGTTATAATATTATGAGATAAAAGTCGTAATCTTACAGGATAAAAAGTCATAATCGTCCATGATGTGTCAATTTCCCCACACCTGCTGTACAGCCAAGTGTCTGTTTATAAAGTCCATGATGACTTGAGTCACTGTTGAATTAACCTGCTTTTATCTAAATTAGCTACGGGACTAAATCTGTCAATGCCTACATTAATTACAATACAGCTTCAGTTTATAGTCATTTACGTCACATTCTAGAGCTGTAAAGTCAGCTTACCTTTTCACAGGTCCACTACTACGGCTCTGTTACTGCCTCACTCAACATCAGTGGGTTGGCCCACCCACCAGTGCTTCTTGGCCCATTCAGAAATCTCACCGAGTCCTAACGTCAAGCGTTTCATGAAAGTGCTTTGTGATTGTGTCTGCTACCTTGTTTTTATTTCTTTAAAAGATGTGCGTTTCTCATCCACACAGATGAACTCTGTTGATTCACTAGTTCTTTAGGGAGAAGGCATCATTTTTTTTGTGTTGACATCTCCTGATGAGCTATCTCTGCCGTGTCCCCAGGTTTTGCCTAACAGGACTCATCCTCTGCTGTTGATGAGCGGGGGCGGGGGCTACCTCCTCTCAGGGACAACAGTCGCCACGGACCACTCCAAACCAGCTGTCTCCTCGCCAGAAGATGGACCAGCTCCGAAAAGACAAAAACTGAAAAACTCGGAGGGATAAACAAACACAGAAGGGTCAGACCTGTCAGGAGGTTTCTGCTCCTGGCCTTATGGGCAGAGTTAGTTTTGCATCCATCAGAGCACATTTCTCTGTGTTTTTGTGCACTTATACTTGCAGATTAGGGCTTAATATGAGGAGCTGTAAGCTAAAATAAGTCAGCTAAGCTCTGTTTTTCTTATACCAGGAACTGAGGACAATTTTTACTTTTAAGAAACTAGCTCGTTTTATTATTTTTAATTGTTCACCTGTCAGTGTCTGCAAACAATTAGAATCCATATTTAAAGAAAACGTGCTGTGTCACTTCTACTTTAGCAAATAATAAAAACTTTCATTTGGTCCCAGAATAACTTCTTTTATTAATTTGCAAACAGAACAAACTCCTATGAACACGTTAAAATCATTTATCTTGGATTTTTTTCTTCTTTATTTTTAACATTTTTCAGACAATACATATAAACATCCATTTCATTCCCATGCTGATGAATTTATCATAACGTCACAAAAACGGCCAACAAAGCTTGATAAAATGGCATGGCTTCAGAGTTTTAACATCATTTTGTCACTAAGAACACTAAGTTGGCAGACAAACGGTAAAATGGAGACTTAATAGCTGATGGTTTTAAAAAGCTGCAGGATTATGCAGTCCTGTCATGCAATTTGGCTGCAATTTTCTGCAGCTCCGTGTCCATCGCTGCCAGGTTTTCCAGCTTTTTCTCCTGAAGGAATGAAAAAAAAAACAGAATTTATATATAAGTAACAGAAAATCTTACAATTATTTTATCATAAGACCTAAACAATAGTTTATTTTCTATTTCTGTCCAAAAACGTGCCCAACCACTTCATGTCTTTGAGATTTGCTGCAGCATGCTCGTGTCTAGACGAGACCATTAACGAGTTGCTTGCTTGGATTACATATTTCCTTATTATCCTTAAAGTTGCAGTTGCTGGGGAACTAATGAATATTTTTTTTCCTGCTCTAATGTATGTGACTAGATAAAGAAAACCTCTGCAGGCTAGAGTCCTTGTTTTTTTATGGGCATATTAGGGCTGATTGTTCTCGGAGGCTACAATCATTAGGTTCTCAGTGTGATTACTGCAGCAGTCAAAATACTGAAGTGCAGATATCAAACAGGGAGACAAAGGGAACTACTGTCAACAAAACAATAAGTGCAATTATCAGTTCCCTTTGTATTCCCAAATGCACGTTCTCTGAGATCCTATCCAACTAAACTGGAGATTTCATTAATGAGCATGTGTTTAATCAGTGATGCTTAGTGGGCTGTTTGTACACCCAGCTTAATTTACCTCCTGTGGAGTGAGCGCTCTCAGGTGTAAAGTCTCCTCCGGAGTAGAGTGGTTGGTCAACTGGTTAATCTTGTAGCTCAGCAGCTTGGCTAGTTCATCCATCTGAAACCAATTAAAGATGAAACTTAAATCAAATCATTATTTTAGACATTTTATCCCCCGGAGGCACTTAGGTTAATATGCATTTATATTCAATCAAGAAACTGTTACCTTCAGTTGTTATGAAAATGCTGTATATATCAAAAATAAATTGGACTTTGTGTCTATCTGTAATCTATCTAAACGCCTTGAAATAGGCCTCTGTCTCTTTAAGAGCTTCCAACACTCCCACTTCAGCACATTTTCACAACTATTCTGTGGGGCGGGGGCTCAGCAGAGGACTGAGCTCCAGAGAGGAGCTTCATGTGCAATCATGGTTCTTGAGGGCACCTATCCTGCATGTTGTCGGGGTTTCTCTGCTCTAACACACCTGATTTGAATAAATGGGTGATAACCAAGCTTGGGCAGGACTTGAGAAGGGAATTCTACCACTGAATCAGGTGTGTTGAATCAGAGGAACAAGTAAAACATACATGACCGCGGCCCTCGAGGACCAGGACTACCCACCCCTGGTTTAGGCAGGTTCAACAGGAGATCCAAGGATTTCTCAAACATGCATAAATGAACCACAGCAACACTCTGGGTATGCTTTTGATGAGTGAATCACATAACATGATGTAAAGCTAAAAAATGTTGAACGTGCACAATAACTACCCTCCCTCACTTTAAAGACTTAAGTCTGAAAAAGCAATAAGTAGTTTTTTATTAGTATAACGGTGCTGAAAAGCTCAGTGATCTGGTCTACCTTGTTTGGTGTTGCAGCAGGTTCCGCTGAGTCCCTTTTATACCAGGAAGGATGGTAAAAGCCTCTGTAAATCCACGGATTGCGCTTCTCAGCTAGATACCTGAAAAATAGTTTAATAGGATGCTGCCCAATGTTTGGTCATTTAAGAAAATGTTTTCTTTAACAGTGCCAAAGCGTTTTACCGAATGAGGCACTAAAGTTTTAGTTACCTCAGAGCTTCATCTCTGTCTTTTGCCTCCTCTGCATGCTCCTCTGAATCCCCTCTCTCCTCCTCTTCTTCTGATAAACCTCCCTCTCCTCTCTTGTGAAGCTTCTGTTTATGGTGGTATCTGTGTGTTGGTTTCCATATCCGCTTCTCGATCTCTTCTTCTTTTCCATGTCTTTTGGTAATGCCCCAGTCCTCCTGACTGCGTTCCCCCTCTGGCTCCTCTCTGATTTCCTGGGAAAGCTCTTCATCACGTTTGTGTTTCCTCTGGTAGTGCCTGCCGGGTCTCCAGTTCCGTTTCTCCACTCCGGTATCGAAATCCCAGTATTCCTGGCTGCGTTCTTCATCTGGATCTTCTGAAAGCTCTTCGTCACGTTTGTGTTTCCTCTGGTAATGCCTGCCAGGTCTCCAGTTCCGTTTCTCCACTCCGGTATCGAAATCCCAGTATTCCTGGCTGTGTTCTTCGTCAGGATCTTCCCAGGTTTCTTCTGAGAGGTTCTCATCTCGTTTGTGTCTTCTTTGGTGGTGCCTTCCAGGCTTCCAGTTTTTCTTCTCTTTCCCAGGTTCAACCTCCCAGTATTCCTGGCTGCGTTCTTCATCGGGACTTTCTGAAAGCTCTTCGTCACGTTTGTGTTTCCTTTGGTAATGCCTGCCGGGTCTCCAGTTCCGTTTCTCCATCCCGGTATCAAAATCCCAGTATTCCTGGCTGCGTTCTTCATCAGGATCTTCTGAAAGCTCCTCATCACGTTTGTGTTTCCTTTGGTAATGCCTGCCAGGCCTCCAGTTCCGTTTCTCCATCCCAGTATCAAAATCCCAGTATTCCTGGCTGCGTTCTTCATCAGGATTTTCCCTGGCTTCCTCTGGAAGCTCCTCGTTGCGTTTGTGTCTTCTCTGGTGGAACCTGCCAGGCTTCCAGGTCCTCTTGTCAAGATCCCAAGATTCCTGGCTGCGGTCTTCATATCCATCTCCCTCTGAAGGTTCATCACTGCGTTTGTGGAGCCCTTTCTTGTGATGATAGCGATGTGTGGGTTTCCATATGCGCTTTTCTCTCTCCTCGTCCTCTTCCCCAGGCTTTTTGTCCACATCCCAGGACTCTTGGCTGTGTTCTTCCTCTGGCTCCTCCTCTTCTCCCTCGTCTCGTTTGTGTTTTCTTTGGTAGTACCTTCCAGGCCTCCAACCCCTCTTCTCTCTCTCTTCACTTTCCTCATCCACCTCCTCTACTTCATCTTCCTTCAACCTCTTGTCCATCCCTCCCCAGCTCTCCTGACTTCGCTCGTATTCTTCCTCTTCCTCTCCCCGTTTGCTTTTCCTCTGGTGGAACCTCCCAGGCCTCCATCCGCTCCTTTTCTCCCGCTCTTCTCCTTCATTCATCACCATCTTATCCCCCAGACTCCAGGGTTCTTGGACGTGCTCACCTTCGGGCTGTTCCCTTTTTTCTTCCACAGATTTCAAGAGTTCTTCGATGTCTTTCACGTCTGCTGGTTCCTGAGCATGACCTTCCAGGACCACCTCCTGAGTTACAGCCCCCTCACTGCTTTTCTTGTCCATTGGGGCATGATTGATCCCTAAAACAAACAACAAAAAAGAGTCTAAAGTTTGGAACATATCTGAGAAGCATTTTGGTGATGAGGTATTACAGATTTACAGTTGTTGTGTACATCCACTTATTTCAGCATTAATATTAGTTACAGCTTTGAATAATTGATTTTACTGTTCTTTTTCCAGGGTGGAAAGATTAAACTTCATACAACTTTAGTAATTGCCAAAAAAATTGTGGGAAAGTTAAACTCAGTGAAGATCTAAGAAAGAGAGAAAATTCATTAGGATCAATCCTAGAAATTTGCAGCTGCTCACAAACCTCTTTTGGAAATGATCAGACGAGACAATAACTGAGCTGTTTGGCTGCAGTGATGAAATATGGAGGAATCAAAATGAGACTTTCACACTACAAACTGTTGAGCATGGTGGTGGTAGCATCATGCTGTGGTACTGGTGGATTACACAAAGTGGTTGAAATAATGAACCTCCAATTTTTTTTTTTTACTTTATTCAAATTAGCAGCAAGACAGTTAAAACTGGTGTCCAAACAAGACAACAATCCAAAACACACAAGAACTGCTTTCTGATTGGATAAATCAGGCTAACATTTAGCTTCTGGGTCAGCCTTCCCAAAGCCCCAACCTCAACCTTTATTGAAAATGTATGGACTCGGTGCCAAAAGCACAAACAATTAACATGAACTCTACAACTTCTGCCAAATAAAGTGGCCAAATACCCAGAAGCTTGTTGATGGCTACAAGAACTGTGCAGTGAAGGTTCTATTTACTACAGGACATTTACCCAAATATTGGTGTAGGTGCATGTCTGTGTTTGAGCCTGTATGGGTTAGAAGAAATCTACAATAAATTCCAAATGGTGCACCTAATTTCTGTTTTTAAAAATCATTGGAGCATCTCTGTTGTCAAAAAATTCCTCTTTGAGGAATATGTTTCCCCCACAAAATAAAGGAAAAAAATCATTAAAATCCTCAAATTACTGGCAACAAGTCAGATTTAGCTGATTGTTCAGTCATGTAATTTAGATTGGATATCTTCACATTGCATTTCATTTTAATCTGGCATCTCCTCTGCAGAGTGCTTCATCATCAAAAATCTACTTCTATCCTGACTGTTTTCATCTCAGACTATGAAAGGTTTAAGACAAAATAAAAGCCTTATCTGGTTAATCTTGGCAGCTTGATTTTGCCACAGACCTGCTTGGATAATGTCTTTGCACTCCTGGTGCAGCTGAGTGTCCGGTTTGGAGAGAGCTTTGGACAAGACTTCCACCAAACACCGCGTTACCTGCAGAAAGTGCACAAGAAGTCAGCTCTTTAGCTCAAAACATTTGATTTGTTCAAATAGAAATAAGAATGAGCCTACCACATCTTCTTTCTGCTCTTCTTTGCCCACTGGAATGGCAAGGCTTTCTGCGCATGAAAAGCAAAGAACAAAAGAAAACATCCTGAGAACTGGAGATTTCTGTCCATGGTGCTGAAACTGCAATAGGCTGAACACCTACCTGTAAAGAGAGCTACCACAAACAAAAAGATGAGTCTCATGTTGTGCATGTCTCTTTTTTTCAATCAGAAAGAGTTGAAGCAGCTGTGGGACCAGCTCCTGTCCTCTCCGCAGTAGCGGGACACGCAGAGCTGCTCTGACTGTTCCTCCCTGCTGCTCTGAGATCTGCAGCTCAGGAGCAGCGCCTCAAATAAGGAGGGGAGTGGGCTGGAGCAGCGTGGGAGGACGGCTCCAGGCTCCTGTCATGACTCATTAAGACTCGCAGAACAAAGTGACCTGTGCGGAGTCAGACACACGAGCGAGATCAATCATTTAATTCTTCTTGTTTTTTTGTTTTTTTAAAGGATGCTGTTGGGAGGGAAAGTGTTAATCTGATTGGTGTCACGACACATCAGAGGATGTTGCAGTTGGGGGTTGGAATGTAATGTGGTCCACCCTGTGGGTGCTGCACAAAACATTACGCTGATTCTTGGGTTGTAGTGGTAAAACTTTCAACCTGGTTTTGATTAAGGGGATAGTCTGGCCATCTTTGACAAATTTGTATTTTTTTATGTTTTAAAGGCTTAAAAGTGCTGTTTATTCCAAGTCAAAACAAGAGATCTTTTTTCTTTATTCCTTTTTTATATGTCAGGATAAGATGCATCGCCTAAATGTTTGGAACAAGTTACATAAGTTGGTACGTAATGACTCCTTGTGCAGTTTATTTAATATAAGACTTCTCTGTGTGTTTTAATAAGAAACACTCTGACTGTAAATAAGATTAGAAAGTTTTTTTCATTATTTCTCACTGCAGTGTTCCCCTGCATCATTGGCTAATGTGCCACATATTAAAAACAAACTATAAGGTATTGTTTCTAAACACAAATCAGTTTTTTCCCCCTTCAAATATTTGTTTTAATAATTATATTAGCTACAAGCAGATTTCATCTTGTTTTTCATGGAAGCTGCAGGGACTTGAGGTCATTTTCATCAAAATGCAAAGGTTGGAAAAACTGATGAAAAGTTCTAAGAACATCTTTAGAATTGTGGATTCAGTCAGTTTTTACAATTTGGATAAACTAAAATTATTTTTGTAATAATATAATCAACTCTCAACACAAGATTCACCTGGAAAAATGGTAAAAACAAGATGTTATCTAAATGATGAATAATATTGCTCAAGAGATTATGAACACTGTAAATACTTGGCATATTTTTGCCTATTGAAGGAAAAAAGGCTAAAATGTTTTTGCTAGTGTTTGCCAATCCAATTCAAGATACTGCTAATACAATACATACAAGGCAATACAAACTGACTATATGACTATGACTATAGCTATAATATGACTATAACTATAATATGACTATAACTCAGTCAACTTACCAGGCATTGAGCTAATATTTGTTGTGATACTATCACTGTCACGAAGGTAAACATATGAGTATCATGCACAAGAACACAGGTAAACATAATCTTAAAACAAAGAATATAAACAAACACCCCAAAAACACAGACCCACTTATAGAAACCCTCAAAGTTTTCAGTGGGTGTACTTCCTCACACATCAGACAGGTATGGGCCATATCTGGTGTCAAGCTGGCACTGCTGACATCGCAAATGGTTTGTCAACTGAATGTGGGCCAGGTCTGGCAATGAGGGCACTGGTCTTAAGATGGCATGCCACAACTGGCCCAGTTACAGTTCAGTTTTTGTGGCCCAAATCAATGCATCACTGGCCTGGTTGCAGTTTGGTTTATGTGACCTAAATTTGTCAATGTTACAAGTGGCCTGGTTGTGCTTTGGTTTATATGGGGCTGGCCTATGCATGGGCCACATCTGGAAAATCACATCTGGGCCACCAAAAAGCCATCATACTTTATGATATCTGGGCTAGATATGATGGAGAACATGTCCCACATGTACCTCGCATCTGTTATGCCCACGTTATTTTACCAAGTAATACAAACAGTGCCATTTTTCCCCCTTTCTTCATGGGCCCCCTAGTGGGCGTTGGCCCCTGGGCCAGTGCCCAAAATGTCCATATTATAATCCGGCCATGGATATGAGCCAGACAAATTTTGCTATGTGACTCACTTTAAGATGGCCAACATAACTATTGACATTAGCTAGTTAGTAAGCAGTTATAACCCCATCATTTCGCAACAAAAGATCATTTAAAAACTCTGGCATGAGAAGTGGTGGGAGATAGATATACTGTACATCTTTGGAAGGAAAGCCAGGTTGTTTTTATTATCTGGAAATCAGAATTTATTTCATCTGA
>JARVGW010000086.1:5373308-5387835 GCA_031762495.1 Anablepsoides rubrolineatus | reverse complement strand
ATGCAATTTAGCAAGATGTCACATTCAGATGATGTGATGTGAATGACTCTCAGCGGCAACCACATCAAACTTTACCTGAATGTATAAAATAGGCTGTTATGTGTTAGTTAATGTGGTGGCAGCCATCTTTACTTGGATTGACTCTGAAAGTTAATCAGTTGCAGATGTTTTTATACACTGAATACTTTCTAAAAGTTTCATTTTAATATGTCCAGTGGTTCATTCTTTTTTTTAATTTTATTTTCCAACAACCCAGTTTGACTGGAACAATTAAATCTAGAGTATTAAGTAAAGATTTTATAGTCCATGAGTAGCACATGGACTATGTGCTATGAATGACTCCCAGCTTCAACCACCCTGAATTTTAACACAATAACTGTAAAATTGATTGACTTATGACCATGTTTGTGTGAGAGAAGATTGTGTCTGATTAATAATCTTAATTTGTTTCCTTATTTCAAGAGGTCATACCAAGTGCAATTGTTTTACTGCACTGGCAGATTATTTCACTTAATTTGAGAAGGCTCAGACTATAATCTAGTATTTTTAGCATATTTTTCTATGGCTACTTTTTGCGTAGAATGTAGTCTCTCTTAAAATCAAAATACTTTATATTTAAATAAGAGATGTTTGTTTTTGTTAACCACAAGTTCTTTGTCGCTAACGTTTTCCTCACTTGTCTGGCTCTCAGCCACTGTGACTCTCACTAGGTTTGTTCAGTCTTTGCTATTCACCTGTGTCTATGTAGGGGGCGAGCGTCGCACGTAAAGAGATCCATCCGATTGACCAAATATGTGAAAGCCTCCATTTGATTGGTGAAATACTTCAAGCTTCCATGTGATTTCAGAAATGCAAACATTTGAGCCAATCATTTATTGTAGCTTACTAAGTTTTTTGCCTATTGCACAGGCCATTATTTTGATGACAGTAAATCTTTGATACAGTGCAGCCCTGCTGGGGATCAGTCTCAGCTACGGCACCAAATTGTTGGGCAAAATCTGTAAAACTGGCCGAGTTATAGTCTGTTTTAAAGGTCATTTGGATATGTCAGCAATCTTGAATTAAGGTTGCTCTGAAATTTACAAGTTTCATTAAAATTCATCAAGTGATTAATGTGATATTTTGGTCTCAGATCCACAAACACACACAATCAAAGGCCAAAACATTATCATCTACCTACGCTTTTCAGTAGTAGATGTAAGATAAAAATCCCAGAGTACATTTTGCCCAACATGTACAAACCTCCATTATTTTCACCTCCAGGACTAATGAAAGTGTTGCTTGTGTCTCTCACTGTTGCACCAGTTCTTTATGCAGTGAGTTAGTGAGGCGTGCTGTTCTTTGAGGTGTCACATGAGCAGGTGTTGTTGAAAAAGGAGCTCTTTGCCATACATCCTGACCTTCTGTATAGCAAGACGAGCTGATAAAAGGGAAGCAAATTCATCAGTCAACAATCCTAAGAAAAGACTTTCTCTAGTTGTCTCACAGGTGCTACTTCATAGAAATCGCCACCATTTTCAACACCGTGGGATTTTAAAGCACAGAACCTGTGTCCTTTTGAGTCTGTAAGAATTGTTTATCTCTGTGTTACTGAGGCAGTTTTTTTTTGTGTAGAATTGTGTTTTATTTTGTCAGTCGCTTCAACCTTTTTTTTCCCCCTCAAGCCACCCACTGTGATTAAGTTAAAGCCAGTATATTGAAAACAACACAACCGAGTTGCGTCCCCGAGGTAAGGCATTCTGGGCCAGAGAGAGATGCTCGCGGTGCTCTTCTCAGCAAGAGGCAGAATGGCCAGTGATGCGAGTGGCGCTGTCCCTCTGTAATTACTGTAAATCTAATTTGGTTATGGTTTGTGCTGCAGTTTAATGCAGCCACGCTGTAATATGTTTTTATGAGATTTTCTATAATCTTGTTGTCTCTGCAATCATTGCTGCACATATGTCGCTCCGTATTTGATATCATCATTTTGCCTGGTGATGAAGTTTCCCACATCTGTGCTGGAGGACCAAACCTGGTCGTGGTGAAGCGTCACGCTCTCAGTGGAACTTAAAGACGGAGCCCGTCCAAATTCACAGTGAAAGAAAATAGGAGAGCCGTCAATTCAAGTGATGTAATTATCATATGAAGGACCGGTCAAAGTGTGATCCTCCATTTAATCCACATCACTAGTTTTCTCTGCACTCCATCTCATTTATTTCTGCCATAAACTGACAATGCCTCCAACTTGTGGCTTTTTTATTACCTAAAGTGCAAAAATGTCTTATGTGTAAATACCAAGTTGTAGAAGGTTAACAGCTGGATTTCTCTGAATTAGATAAAAATAAAGAAACATTTCCTGACGAAATGCTCACATATTTGTTCTTAAAAGTAAATTTATACACAGGGCCAAACAGAGGTTGCCATAAAAGAGCATGGTTTTGCACACACAGAGAGTCAATAATATTTCTGCATTTAAAAGCCCATATTTGTACCAAAAACTAAAAAAAAAACAAAAAAACTGCTGGCCCGTGGTTGAAATTGGCACTAAAACAGTAACAGTGCAATCAGTGATTACGGTCCTCTGCTTTTTATGCAACATTGTGCAAAAGAAAAAAGACCAAAAAGGCATGCAAGTTTAGACCATTTAGTTTAGTCTGGAAAAGTGGGTTCTGCAATAAATGTCTGGCAACGTAATTAAGATTCTGGATGGAAAGCTCTACTTGTTAATATGTTCTAAATAGTAAACTGTACCTTTCAAGCCAACAAAGCTATAAAAGCACTTTACAGCACAATCTCTGCCCTCATTTACCCATCCCCACCAGGGTTGCCAGATAAAAAATGTTGAAATATTGTAATGATGCTTTAAAATTATTATTTTTTATTTAAACTATCATATGTGCTGAGTGAAGGATCTCTTTCTGGTTTAGTAGGATGTAGGCGGGTAAAACAGTGCATGTTTGTTGACTACTGCAATATGTTTCATTCTACTTCAATATGTTTCCACTTTGGCTACGTTGTGTTTTATTTAGCTAGATTCTTTCTTTGCATATTTCTGTAAAAAGGAGAATGTGTATTGAAAGTGAGAGCTGTTCAGCACTATGTGCATTACTAATGATAGTTTTGTGTTCTGGCTCATCTTAAAAGATGCAAATAAAACCTTTACGTGTTCATAGAGCCACAACTTTTCAAAAGAGATATGAAAAGGAATGACTTTTAATATAAACAGAAAAACAATACTTTTACTGTATTAGTTTTCAAGAGTCACCTTGGGACACCACACGTTTTGCTACAGCAAAGTAAAAGTTCCGTTGAGCTTATTTTCTCCCAAATATTCAAATTATTTTTAAACCCCTCATGGCAAAACATGTAACAGCTTTTTGAGGTAGAAGATCCACTTCACTATCATCTCTTAGGAATTAATTTCTGTCAGGCCCGGAGTGATTCCTACTCATCCTGGTAAAGAGCTGACAGGGTCACTAACCTGTGAGCCTCACTCTTTTCCTTTATACTCGTTCACTTCTGCCACTGCCACCTGTCCCCTCTTTTTTTATATAAAACTTTATTATGTTGGTCTTTTTTTTTTTTTTTACCAAATCAGCCACCTCTGGGCAGAAAAGGACTTTTTGTTTAGTTGTGTAAAATCAATAGCCATTACAGAAGGGAGTGAGGAAAAAAGGGAACATGTTCAAGTGGGAGGTAGAGAGACTGCTATCCCTGTCAGTCTGACCCTGCCTGACGGCTGTCATCTCCCTTAATTGCTTCGCTAATATCATCCCCGACTCAGCCTGGATCTAGGTCAGCAGGGCCCCTCTGCTGGAGCTGACTCCAGGCTGTCCTCCTTCATGATCTCTCCTGCCGCCTGCTTTTTTTACCTCTCCTCTTCATTTAGAGCCATTCGGTAAGAATTAAAATACACAGTAGGTATATGAGAAAGATACATTCTCTTGTTCTAAGATGACCCTGCTTTGGATTAATAGACAATCATTTATGCTCCCAAATCTATTCTTGGATAGAAAAACAGGCTTGCAGAATTAACCTTTTTTGTTTCCCTCAGGTGATGCAGGATCGTTTTTTTTCCTTTGTCATTTATTCCTGCTGGTCTCACCTTTTATAGGCTGCAAAGCTTCCCATTAACCCCAAACACTTGACATTACTCTCAACAAATATATTACTTTCGTGTTTTCAGTGTATTTGTTTTCGTCAAATACATACAAACGTGAAAGGTAAAAAAAATTGGTGATGGTGTTTTTGTTTGTCTGTTATCAAATTATTTCATGAACTTCAGGACAGCTCAATGAAACATGTTGGAAGTAATCATTGGATTTACCAAATGATTAATCTTAGGTGTCAAACAGACAACTCAAAAAACTCAAAATTAGCTCTAATTTAGTTAATTTTACAGATATTTTACTTAAATCTGGTGTGATAGTAGCGGAGACTGATCCCCAACACATGTTTAGCCAATAGCTATTTGTAGGCAGCTTTATCTGTTAGCAAAATATCTCATGAACCGAACCAAACCAACTCACAATGGCCACCAAAGCCTGATTTACTTTACCAAATCTACAGATTTCATAAAACATTTTGCCATTGTACAACTATGTACAGTGTATTGGACCTCATTATGGCATCTTTAATTAAGAGCCATAATTACAATTGTTTTGTCTGTTAGCGAAATACTAATGACAGAATTTATTGAAACGTTCAGGAAATAATTATTGACTATATTTTTTGGTGAACGATATTCATTCTTTAAGTAGGCATTTAAATTGTAAAAGTTTTGGATAATTTATCTATCACACTATAACGCTTTAGACAACTTAGGGCAATTTATGAAAAAAATGCACCACAAAACAACTCATAGGTTTTATTATTGATCTAATCGTTAGTATTGGAGAGCGTATACATCCAAAAGAGGTTTTCAGTTGATTGTTTAATTCCATCTTCAGTGTAGACATCCTCACAGTTGGACAAAATGTTCGTAAGTTGTCTAAAACTTAACATTCAGGGGTTTTCAACATTTTTTCGGCCTGGGACCCACAAAGTGATGGAGTCCTCTATATACAGTATATATAGATATATGTGTGTATATACCAATGCAACCTCTGGTCTAGACCTTTTTCAGACGAATGGAAAAATTATTCACAATGTAGATGTTGTCAGTTGTTAATTTAAAAAAATAACATGACAATAATGCCAATATTATCAAACACATTAAACTGAATATTGGCTCAATTTTATTTTCTAAAATTCAAACAAAACATTTCATTTATTGTAAATACGTTTAGTAAATTTCAATGTGATCTATAATCAAAAAAAGGTTAATAAAATTGAAAACTTTTACAATCAATATCTTTCTAAAGACCAATTTAGATATAAATTACTTATTTCTCTGAGTCTGAAAACTTTTCCTTTAGTTATACTTGCAAACATTTCAGTTTTTTTCCCCATTACTATTCTAGTAAGTATCCAGATAAATACAAGTTAGGAGACACAGCAGGATCATAATAATTACATACTGTTTAAAGTAAAAAAATTATACTCGCACAATGTTGTACCCTACACTGTTTATTAGATTTGAATAATAGGTTGTTTGTGTATTTTTTTATGTAAAATGTTTGTCAGTGTGGTATAATTATTGCTGATGTTTTTCAAAGAATTCAACGCCGAAAGTCAAGAACTTTTTAAGCATTTATTCAGATGCGATGAAACAAAATTTTCATGTTTGACAGCGAAGTTTGGACATAATAATATGTTTTGTCAGGAGAAATCGACAGCTTTTCCTTTGCTTTTAGCCGAAAATGTGGAGAAACAATTTGACCGTCGAGGGGCGTGAGTCCTGTCAGTCACTCCTAAATTGAAGCAGGGAAATGAGTGCTCTGATAACGATGAGGTGTTTCGTTTGTTGGATATTGGTTTTCAGATTTTTTAAAAAGACTTTATGTGTTCTCATCTTAGTCGACATTACGGTGCCTAATGAAGTTTGGAAAGCTAACTGCTCCCTAATTATTGTTGCCAACACACTATGGTGTACTGCCTGAAATCATTTGATGCTTCACTCATTTTTTACTATGAAAATACACTTGCATAAAATAAATCAGAGTTAAAACTTCAGTTTTGCTTCCAGCTTTACTTGGCAAGTCTGCTTCCTGTAAAAAAAAAAAAAAAAAAAAAGTCTGTCTCCATGAATTGAGAGATGTATATTAGTGAACGTTGGGGATGAAGTGAAAACCATTTTTTTGTCCTCTTCTGTGTGTGGCTGGTTCAAAAAGGTTTGACTTTAAATCCAGCCATAAACTTGGACACTATGCTGTGTGAAATTTCTGCATGTGTTCCTTTGTTCGTCCTTAAAGTCGGCCATTTTAAACGTCAAAGCAAAGTAAGGAGGAAGGAACGGAGGGCTTGTAATTTTGTCGGCCGCAAGTCTGTGAGCCATGAACTGTCAAGACCTCAAACTTTCCCCTGCTCCCAGTTTAATGGGCCATGCTCGGGCCAAGGTGTGCAGCTCCAGCCACGCTCCTCGGCTCACTTCAAATGGCCTCCCATCTTTTCTCCGATAGGCGCAGCGGAACAATAAGCCTAAGGTGGAGCAGCTGGAGAAAGCATTAGTATTAGACCCGTCCTGCTGCTTGCCATTTCAGCCTCACCGGGTCCTTCGTTCGCCTGCACACAAAGTCTCCTCTCTTTACGACCTTTTACACAAGCACCAACCCCGTCTTTGTGGCCCACATTGCTTTGTTGCAATTTCATCAAATGTGCAACCAGTGCCACATATTTAGGTAAAAAAAAAAAAACATTTGAAAGCTACAGCAAACAGCTCGCCAATCCCTCCCCTGTGAGAGCACACAAAGTTTTTTATTTTTTAATGTATTTATTTTTTACAACTCTTCCATCCCCTGGTGGACTGTAATCTTGTGTACATTGGCCAACAGTTGCGGATTCCAAACCCAGTTGGAGCGAAGCTTCCCTTCACCGTAAAGAGTGGAAGTCCAGCTGTCGTCCAAACTGTTTGGTTTGGAGGATCTTGGGAACTGAGTTGAGGCGGGCCCTCTGGGTGGTAGCACAAGGCCTGTGTGTTTGGAGAAAAAAAAAGCCCAGATTTCACACATCCGTGGCATCACTGCTTAAGCCACATAACTTCATAGTAATGAGCTTTTAACTCAAAAAGACACAGTTTTCCTTCAGCGCCAGCTGTCTGCCTTCATTTTCGTGAAAACTTTCTCTGTTTTAATTTCACTGTCCCTTATTTTGCATCTCTTTTTCCCTTGTGTAATCAAACTTCAACTTGGTGTAATATCATGTTAGAAAAGGTGAAGATACCTTTAGCTTCAAGCTTACTTTAAGGTAACAGAAGCAGAGAGTAGCTGTGCTTGGTTTCTCATCTTTGTCTGCAAATGACAAAGTGTTTTTCTCATGAGGTTGCGGGAAATTTGATACACTTCATCAAAATATTGGACAGAGTTGTTGTTGTTTTTTTAATAAAGGAAAGGTCAATTCTGAAGTCTCTGAACTTTCAGGGCAAATACAGATTCAGCCATATGCTTTCATCAACAAATTTATGATCAAGGTGCAAAACTTTGAAGTGTAGATGCCCCCCCCCCCCCCCCTTTTAAATCAGTTTTCTAAAATATATTCATATTACAATCTGCTTTACCTTAGGTGTATATGAGTAAACTCTGTCTGCTCTGTCCTTGGATGCAGTAGTACAGCTATATGTTAATAATAGATATTAAACACCTGAAAAAATAGTTCAGTTTGACGTCACAGATCAGCTTGTCAATCCGGACAAAATTTAACTTTGTTCATCCAAAATAAAGTCATTCAGAAGGTTCTCTACAACTGATAAGGTAACCTCCATGTTAAACCTGGCAAAGGCTAAACCAGAAGAGTTAGTGCGAAACCAAAACCACGGTCAGGTTTTGGGAAGTTTTGAAACTGTACACTAAAGAAATTAGTTTGGAAACTATTATATTAATTCTATCCAATGTTTGTCTTGTTTAGCTGAACTTTTCATGACATTTTTCCTGTAGTATTTAGTTTATTTCTTTATTCCTTTGTGTTTTATAATATTTGTGTCTGTGGGTTTTGTTTAGCTTGTGTTTCTGAGTGTTTCTCTCCCTCTGTTGCTCCGCTCCTGCCCTGCCCACCTGATCCATTGTCTTCCTCACAGGTGTTTGTCATTTAGTTCATCAGTGTCTTGCTTTATATTCTGTGTGTTGTCTCCATTTCCCTGTTGGTCCATTGTGCTGTGTCCAGTCAGTCTTGTTTGTCTTCCAGGTGGTTCTTGTTCCTCTTGTGTTTCCTAGAGTTTTTTATAGTAAGTTTTCAGCTGCAACATTGGTTTTTTTCCTTCCTTTCTTTAAATAAATTAGGTTTTCTTTTTGAGTTCCTCATGGCTGTCTGTTTCTACAGAGCACATGGGGGGGGGGGGATTTTTTTCCTGCTTCGTTACCTCGCAATACTTTTTGCATTTCCTCACAAAAGCTGTTTATTGCTGTTGTACCTGCTGCTTTATTAACAAGTTCACATGCTCCTTATACGGGAGTTTTAATTCAGCTTTAGAATGAATAAACAGCCATGCATAGAGGTATGTAATGGGCAGATATTTTAACTCTATGCAGCCACGTAATATTTATTTTATTTATTTAGCCTTTATTTCAACAGGCAAAAACATTAAGAACAGGTTCTTATTTACAATGTTGGCCTGAGAGTACAAAAACACTTAAAACACTCAGAAATGGGACGATGGGAAAGGGGAAACAACATAAACAATACATAAAACATATAAAATGAGCAGTGCATTGTTATTATATGCAGTAATATCCCCGTGAATTTCTACAACTCATGGCGACACATCCTGTTTCAGTAACCGGATATTTCAAAAATAAAAGTCTGATTCAGTACAGTTAATACAAGTATTATGAGGTAATGCAAAAGTATTGTGAGAGAACGTAAAAGAGAGAAAAATCCCCACATGTCCCTTTGTCTGCTCCATGTTTCTGGGTCCAAACCTTTAGCAAAACTTGACAGTTCGGTGTCACATTTATTATTATTTTTTTGTCTAATACAGTTGCACAGCTGGTTGGTGACATTACATTTTAGTTCGACCAGTCTGTGCTGTTAAAAGAATTTGCTTACAAGGGTTAGAGTTAAACTTGAAGCCTGTTTTTCTTCGTTAGTTCTAAGCCACAACTGAAACCTTCAAGTCTGCAGCTTTGTTGTTGAGCAAAGCAAACTTGCATAAGAAAACTAGCCACGCCAGTACAATGTTTAATCCAAATGACAGAACAGACGTCTAAGAAATTGTGCAGGTGTTTCCAGCATCATGTTTTATCGCCGTCTCCTCTGCACCCAGCTCGTGCACAGCCCCAGCTTGACTATGCTCTTGTGTTGATTAGCCACAGCGTGTCTGCTGGCGACACTTGCGCCAATCATTTTCTTACCGGAGTACCATCTGCAGCTCGCAGCCTCAGTGTTTGCCTCACACTCTCAATTCCATTTAGATGCGAATGCCAAAACAATCAAACGGGAGACACTGACATGAGCACTCATGAGGTGGAATTTGTGAGTCAGATTTTCCCTTTTCGGGCTGCGGCAGCATCCTGGTAAACAGATTTTGTCGATGAGCCTGTTGAGTGGCGTCCTTTTTTTGCGATGCGAGGCCACACAGCCTCGCAGAGGAAGCAGTGATATTGAGGAAAAAGTACGCACTAAGCTGCTCAAGAAAGATCTTTCATGGTTTTTGATATTCATTTTTCTTTTTGATGTTTTTGAAGTTTCATGATGGTCGTGAGGCATATTACATCCTATCTTTATAGCAAATGCCCATTTAATTTTACATTGAGAGTTGACTCCTAAATAGCCACTTCACCAACAAAGATGTGGCAATGAAAGAGACACATTCTCTAAAAAAAAAAAAAAGCAATTCAGCTGCACCTCTTTGAAAAAACTTTTGAGCTCATTGGCTCACGTCGAGCTCAAAGCTATGATTTGTGCCAAAATACTCGGAGCACAAAAGCAAATTCGAAGCTGCTTCAAATTTTACTTGATCATTTTTCTGATCATTTCTGATCAAATTATGAGCATTACAATTTCCCGTTCTGTGGGATTTTATCCAAAATTGTCGTCTAAAATATCTTTCCACTTAACTGTAAATAGTAAAATCTTTGTACATTTTGTTTTAATATTGAAATGAATTATTCAAACATATAAAGCCCATGCAGAGCTTTACGATACCCTTTTTAACTTATAGCACAGCAGAGGCTGCTGGTTTTGTAGCACAGATCAAAAGGTTGTAGCACCAGCATAAAACATATGTTATAATCTCTAAAACCCCAAAAAGTAGTGCATGTCATTACTTGAACACTGACAAAAGAAAGCCCTGAAAGTTTTGTTCAGTTCTATTGAACGGCTTTCAACATACAGTAGGTATGAGTATTCAAGCCAGCCAAAATTAAAAAGATTTTTGAGGCCTCTAATTTTCTTTATCTCATTATCACCAACCTTGCTTTTTCCTAGACTATGTAGGTAGACCCTAATTTTTTAGCTACTTTGGATTTATCTGAAAAAAAGTTATTTAGCCTTAAAAATGCCTTAGGACAAATAACTAAATTATTTTACATATTACAGGTAGGGTAAAAGTGCCTCCTTAATCAGATAAAATCATTATTTTTCAATTTCACAGCTTATTACAGGGTTAATTTTCATTCTTAGCCTGGGTTTTTGTTTTGGAATCATGCAGAAGAATGCTATGTTGTGAATAAAAAGGAGGAGGCTTTTTTATTTATTTAGTTATTTTTTGTATCAAACCTTATTCGAACCAACAATATATCTTTAGAAAGGCAAGGCAAATGCTAAATCAGATTCCAACACAGTGCCAGAACATTTTCCAGGAGTCCGAACAAATTATTATTATTTTTCCTCTGCCAGGTGATTTTTGGGCTCTTCTCTGGAGACAGAAAAGAGCGTTTGGGTATAAGGTCGCTTTGATCAATGCAAGTGATCGCAGTTATCAAATTAAAATATTTAACAATTAGTAGAACGGTTTTGAGCAAACTTTTATTAAACATATTTAGCTGTTTGATTGACAGAATAATTTAGATCAATTGGTAGTTAGAAGTTCAGGTGTTTCTCTGAGGTGTTTTCAATCATTACTGGGTTGAGTTTTGCTTTCCAGGTTTTTTTTCTGGGAACAGCCAAAACCTAATTACATTAAGAAGGTAACACATGGTTGTCAAAATAGACTACAACCACTAGGTAGCATGGTGGTGTGCTATGGCTTCACCTATCCTTCTTACAAAACAAAAAAAAAGAAAAAGTAGCTAGCACAGTTGTGTAGAGAATTTATCGCACAGGTTTTTTCATAGCACAATAAACATATATTTCACTCTGCTACAAGTGAGTAGAATGAACCTATTTAGTATTTCTACATTTGCACAATGGGTAAATGGGTAATTTTTTGTTCTGACATGTTAATCATAACAAAAACCATTGTATATCTAGTCATCACCGATGTAGAGGAACGGCACCGTCTCTCTCCTCAGGCCCATTTCATGAAGATATTGTCATCTCCTGCTGGTTGGAGGATGTCAGAACCTATTTTATTTTCCTTCACAAGTCAAATGCCTGAACAGGGACCTCAGCAGGGAGAAGAAAGGCCTGAGGTGAAAATGTTCTATATATAGCACTTTTCTTTTTTTATAACCAAAGCAGTAGAAATAAAATATTTTGTTCCTGCAGTCATTCAGATCAGACCTTGGTTTTCTGTAACCTGTCGGAGCAAACGGAAAGAAACAACATGTAGGCATGTTTCTTACTGAAAACCACCTGTGCTCTCTTTAATGTCTCCAGACTCCTTTGATAATACCACTTATTTTACCTCGCGGCACAGAAGTTGGTGGTCCACACTTTAGTGTTTTATCACGTTAACGTGGATTCCACCGAGGCGGTGGTCGACCTGATGGGACTCTTTTGTGCTGCGAGGGAAAATGACTGTTTGTGTCACAAAGGAGTGCTGACGCTTTGATATGTTCAGTATAAGGAAATTGGAGGTGCCTTTGCCGAACAAATTTTGTGACAAACCTAATTTACAGATTTTTTGAAAACTAAAATGAAATTGGAATAAATTGTTTTAATTGAGCACTTGTGCTTAATTTCCCCTTATTCACTAAATATGAGGTGAAAGGCCATAGTGAACACTCACCGACCTTCAGGGACACTAAATGAACCTGATGAACTGAGACACACTACTTAGATTCACTTGGTACTTTTGGACCACAGGGAACCACACCACAGTCCTTGAAAGTATTTGAGGTAGTTCACCTTTTTATCTGTTGGTTTTGCTGTGGCAGTATTGTAGCCATTGCAAGGCACAAAAACTGTGTATTTATTGTTGTTTTTTAATGTCTTCAGAGTCTAGCCTTTCTTGGATCAATCAGAACTCTTGAGTGCCATAAAGAGATGTGACTGTTCCGTACATGAACTGATGCTGACTGGCCGAGCAAGTTGAATGCACTACCAGTACGCACATTACTAAATTTGCGTTATTGTTTCTGAATTAGAAGCTACTGAACTTTAGGGCCTTTTTGCAGATTTTCACATTGATTGATTCACAGGACAAGGGGTCACGTCACCCAGATGAGATTCATTTTACTTGAATCTTTTGCAACAACTGTAACATTTTTGTACACAAATTCAACTAAATAACAACTGTAGCAGGCTACCAAACAACAACAAGCTAACGTTGGCTACCATTAGCTTACCATCCTCTGTCATCTTGCCCTCTCGTCTTTAGTGTCATACTGTTAAATAATACAAATAAAACAAAATTAAATTCATGCATTTTTTTTTTATGTTCCCTGCCCACATCGAGGCGGCACTCTGCTAAAAGCAAACACAACCAGGGTAGAATAAGGCCAGACCGACTGTGGCCAGGCTGGGCTGGGCCAGGCCTTGCAATGCAAAAAGACTGTTAAAGGTTGTCTGCTATGATGTGTTGTCCTTTGAACACGTGCAGTATGAAGCAGACTGATCTGTCTCATATGAGGCTTGTCTTCTGTAACGCCTCCTAATGTTTGTAGCGCTCCTTCAAACTCACCTTTAATAATGAAACCTAAAACACACAACTGCACTTATAGAGTCCTTCATTGTTGCTGTTTGGTTTGTGGAATTGCAGACTGTTGGCTTGAGTGCAAAAGCAAACATGTAGGTCCTAACATGTAGGGCTAGCAATCATAACCCCTGGAGTTCTTAAAACCATTTAGTCTGAAAACACCATTATTTTTAACCTTTTAATGGACCTGTCCTGAGACCTTTAGCCCATGGACTGGCCACATTTCTAACTAAGTCGGAAGTCGGAACATAACCATGTTTAAAGTATTTAGACTCAAAAACTAATGTGTAAAAGCTAATCAGATGTGGATCTCTTTGCACTTGCATGCTTTTATGAAGCACTTTAATGGCATATGTTAGAAATAATCCCAGTTTATGTCAAAATAATAATAATGACTTATAGAATCACATGATTCTAAGTAGTCAACCAAAGTGATCTTTCCCACTGAGAAACCCTACACTAATTCAACATGTTAACAAAAACATAACATTCTTGGCAAAACCAAGAATGTTGCACATAAAAAAGAGAGGGAGTGAAATGGTGGTTCACCTCTGTTTTAGATGTTCCTGACAGCTGATATCAACTAAGTGTCTTGTGAACATGACTAACAGGATAAATGATGTCAAAGCTATTTAGGCACTTACACGTTTCTAAATTAATCCCTTGCAATTTAATAATTAATCATCTTCATAAGACTTCACTAAATCTTTCATCCTCACCTTGAATCTTGAAGATGTGAGCCAACGCGCTTGTTAAATAATAAAACAACTCTGCCCATCAGCTGACCCCTAATTTTTAGATTCCAGTGTTACTTATGACCCAGACAGAGAACTGAGGCGGACGTGATATTTAATAAATGAGCAACAGGACAGTTCTGTTCCCCGAACTCTACCGGTCATGTTAGATGGATGTGTCTAGAGTTATATTTTATGATTGGGCTAATTAAAGCGTCCATTCATTTTATTTTTTTATGTCTGTTGCAGGAAGGTTTACTTTCTCCTTTGAGGCAAAGACTTGGACATTGTTAAAAGACAACCGTCTTTCGTAATTAATGTATCATTTTTGTTATACCATTTATCTGTCCAATTAGTTCAAACAATCAGATTTACAGTTTTATGTGTTACTGGCATTTTTTTTTTTTGAAAAGCGCAGAAATAAGTAGGATAATACATTTATTTTATGGTAAATAGAAACTATGAAAATTGTGTTTTTTGTTGCTCTTTAGGATTTTAGGTATAGGCTTGTATTTGGCAAGTCCAGATCTCAACTAAGTTGATTCTATTTAAACTTAATATAAAATGTCTATTATCACATTCTCACTTGTTCTGACAAGAACAGTACGACTGTCTGTCCTTGACCATAGTAGCTGCATTACTTAGATTCCTCATGGTTGGTGTATATATATACTGTGTGTGTGTGTATCATATATATATATCT
>JARVGW010000086.1:5342506-5353759 GCA_031762495.1 Anablepsoides rubrolineatus | reverse complement strand
TCACCTTTTTTGTGGCTACAATAGTAGCTGTCCAGCCTCAGAGCAGCCACTGTAACTGCTCCAATTAACATAAAAAATCCCAGCAGACACGGAGGGCAAAAATGGCAGCCTTTTCTAGTTTTATAAGATTTTTTTTTTTTGCTTACGCACATCAACTAAAAAAAAAAAAAAAGAGCAGCTAAAGCAGTGCTTCATTTTACAGCTTTTAAATGTCAGTATGTTGTGTGGATGCAGGTAAGCAAAGGAGAGCGAGGATTTTTCTAAATTAAACTTTAGACGCAGACGGTAACTTCAAAAAGAGCTGATTAGTGCTCGGTAACTCCTGGTAATGTCAATCTCAGTTCCCATGATAATATTTCTTTGTCATTTAGAGAAATGACTGTGATGAGTCAGGTAAAGCATAAAATAAAAGAAACCAAAAAAAAAAAGCAAGTTGAGAAGCCTGAGGGCATCCAAGCTGTGAGAGTAGCCCAACACCCACTGTGTATTTTTCCAATTAGACGTGCTCTACCTCAGAATTATGTTCTTTGATTCAAAGACAGAGAAAAAATGCTCTTTGAACATCAGGCTTTCCTATCTGAGAAATGACTTTAAATCAAATGTAACACTGGGATGCTCAAGCTTTAGACTTGTATGTCTCTGTTACTTAAATTCATGTAGACCTTTGATAGTATTTCACTCAGACCTCTGCTCTGTGGTTGTTCAAATTACAAATGCTCAGCGTACTAACCCACTGCAGTTTTTTTTTTTTGTAAAAGCAAAGGACTCCCCCTTTGTTCTTTTTTCTTAGAAACTTTCAAACTAAACATCCCAATAAAAGCAGTTATATTGGCATGAACTCCTTATTTTTTGTCAGAATATATTGAGATTTGTTTTATAGAAGGTCTAGGGTTCAATCTGTTTGCTTTGATGTCACAGAAAACATCTGAGTTTTGCTCAAAGCCCACAAATCAAAGCTTCTCTACAAATATGAAAGACACAGAATGGCTCAAGTGGCCTCCAAAGAGTTGTTTATCGAGCGCTAATCGATACATTCACATTCGTATTTGCTCAAGTTCTGTGCTGACGAACGAAACGCTTCAACTTTTTATATACATACACACGCTAATGGGAAAAGAGTGGCACTATAAAGCTCCTCTGTCATATCAGATGATTTAAACAGTCATGCAGTCCACTCACGGCCTGTGCCGCTGATTGAATTTCCTCATTATTGCATTATTGCCTGAAGATGGCTCTTGGCGATGTGATGTCCTGTGCAAATGTGCTCTTTATTTGACTAGCTTACCTCGCTTTTTTCAGCTTTGTCCCCACTGCTCCACCCTTCACTGTTTCTCTGCCTCTCTCAGCAGTTTTGAACTTAATTAATTTCGTAAAAAGTTGCAACTTTACCTTGGCAATATTCGTTGGTAGATACAGCCATTGAACATACCAATCAGACTGTACGACTGATTTATAGACCCTAAAGAGGTCCATAAACAACTGGCTGTCAGTAACCATCCCATCATTTGACAATTTGACATATATATATACATATACATATATATATACATATACATATACATATATATATATATACATATACATATACATATACATATATATACATATACATATACATACATATATATATATATATACACATATACATATATATACATATATATATGTATGTATGTCATACAGTAATGTACATAAAAATTGTAATATTGTTTTTTATTCTCATCTTTAAAATTGTGAAGAGAAAGAAATCGGTTTCAAGTGTAAAACGCCGTCAAAAAAAAGAGTAACAGAACATGTAAACCAAAAAATTTTATATGAAACAGTGTTGTACAGCCATTTTCAAAAACATTTTTGTTTACTCCTACAGTTATTGTGACAGAAAACGTAGTACACTGATATAGTGATTTATGCCAAAGTTACCGTCATCTTCGCATGGGTTGTAGCGATCCTGTATCACTGCCATATTCTCATTACTGACAATGAAACTGCTTTCTGGAACAGTAACTTCAAATGAGTTGTTTACATTAGCCGTAACAGCATTTTCAACGCCATATTCTTCGATTTCAGAAAATGTTACATTGTCCAAAAGTGATTCTGAAAGCATTCCAGTGTGCCACAATGCCAGTGGGGATAGGTTTTGTGTGGAACTTAGGGCGTGATGATTCCACTGCTGAACAAATTCTTCAGCAGATCTTTGAATTCTATGCAAGTACACATAGTGTAAAGCCCATATGTGTGCCTCATTTGTTGAATCAAGAATGCCTGACTCCTCCATATGTCGAAAAATCTGTTTATAAAGTTCAGAAACTACTCTGTTTACATCTGCCCACAAACGCTCAATCCTTTGGTTGTGCACACTTTGCCCAGCAATGAAACTTCCTCGACTTGTTCCTCTGACAGTAATCATATATCTAGCCACATCAACATTTTCACATCCCCGATCCCCTCTTACCCTGAGAGGAAGACCAAAGTGTGAAACACCATTTGCAAAAAAAGTTAGAACAGACGCAGCCCGGTTGTTGTTACAGCACTGCAGATATATTATGGTCCGACTGTATCCATCGATACATCCATGGAACACAAATCTCCATCCAATAAGTTTGTGGTTGGAGTCCATGTGCCTACAGAAAGATGACATAAAATTAATCCCAAATGTATTTGTCGGCTCTGCTGCAAAGAGCAATGCTTTATACCTTTATAGAATTATTGTTTTTTTACAAGTGTAAAAGTGTAACACATAAGCTAGCGGTGCACTGTTCGATAGGCCCAGATTTCCTAAATTTATTTAATCAGCCAATATGATGTAATAGAATTTTATTATAATATATAATACATATGATACTGATCCAATCAAACCATTTTGTTTACCATTTATAAATCTGACCCCTGGCCTGTAGGAAGATGTATATCAACGATGAGAAAAATAAAATATGTGAACTGTGATAGACCTCAAAGGAATGATCCAGATCACATAAATTTGTGACAATATAAAAATTTAAACAAAACACAGAGGCACAAACAGAGAATGATGTGAAGAAATGACAGAGGCTGTGAGTTAATTTAAGCAAGGTGCAGATTTATAGTAGTGCAGCAGTGGTAAAGGAAAAAACGTAGAAACAAACAAAAAGCATTGCATCTAAATTACATCCCACTTTTTAAAATAGGCAGTGTGCAGCATCTGCTTTGCACATGCGTGATTCATATGAAGCCATCTCCTCTCTGGTGATTACAGTAGGCTTATGTGACTTGTACCACTTGTCAAGCTTTTGAAAGGTAAATGGCTGACCGCTAGCTTAAGAAACTGTATAGAAACTGTTGTTGCCAAAGCCTCCATATACACCATAAAAAGTCACCATATTTGTTACTAGTTGCTATTTGTGAAAATAAGCCATAGATGGGTCTGATACCTAAGAAAGTTGGCAGCACTGCTTAGCGTCATAGTTGCTATATGTGCAATAAATACATAGTCATTCAATTCAATTCAAAAATACTTGATTTATCCCTGAGGAAAATTAGGTGTTGTTGTAACTCATTTAAGTGAAATTATTTTTACCAAATAATACTATTATCAATACAATATTATATATACTTATATACAATAAGTACCATTATTACGTTAATGGTAATGGTTAGTATTTTTAAAGATCGGGCATCGTCTACGAAACTGCAGTCAGTGCACCTTCCATAAAAGGTATTCATAAACATGTAAAAGCAACTGAAATACTTGTCAACAACTCACCACAAATGATTAGGCCCTCTAACATTGTACACCCTTCTCCTGATCGCATATCTTCTGCGGATCATGGTTCCTACAGGATCAACCTCTGCCAATCGTTCTCTCACACGCCTCCTTTGAATTGATAGTCCTCTACTTCTGAGACTTCCTACGTAAAGAAGAAATTAGATAAATACGTTGAACAATGTTTTATTTTTAATTAACAGAATGTAATAAAAACTGCACATAAAGCATTAACCTATCTGAACAGTTCAGGTTTGTATTGTATTTAAAAACTAATAATGATCAACAAAACTTTAAAAGAGAGAAAGGTTAAACAAGAAACACAGTAATGTCAGTTAACACATTTTTAATAAACAATAACAAAAATGTATTAAACAAAAATTAATGGTAAAAATGTACTTTGAAGTGACTGACCTATACCGTCGAGACAGTGGTATTAGTCCCACATTTATTAGAATGGAGATCACTTCACTTAAATGAGCGTGTTTCAAGTGTGTCCAAGTGTATTTAACTAAAGTTTTATTTGGAAACCAATTTTTAAATGCACAACACATTCTTGGATATTAGTGATATGTCTAAACAGTTTTTGAACTATGTATTTATTTTAATTTATTTAGAATTTTTTTTTGATAATGTAAATGTGTTATTATATAGCTTTATGTGCTTTGATATTAATAAAATTAATAAGTGCTGTGCTCTCTGTTGTAAGTGGCTTGTTATTTTGGTCATTTAAGAACTTACAGTATTTTTGAAACACATTACTTAACACATGCCTTACACAACCAACAAATACACATATTTTCTCTTCAGAACTTGTGTTTATGACCAGCACAACTCATCAGAGAGAGAAGAGTTTGTTCTCAAGATTGTGTAGAAAAACAAGTTTTATTTCCTGCTTTGGATGCTGTTACTGTGTCTGGAGATATCAGGTTCAAGCTTAAATCGGAAATGGTCTCCTGGTATGTCCTTTGCCTGTCAACAGAACCACAGATCTTTCAGTATTTTAAAGATACCTTTGTCAGTGAGGCCTGTCATTTTAATAGCTTAAGTGCCGTATTGTTTGTTTATTAAAAATAGTGCTGGGTGATATTTCACCCCCCAAAAATTTGACCTTTTTTTAAAATCCGAATTCGATTTTCAAATGTAATCTATTTTGCTTAACACTTAATGTAGTGACTCTGTTTCAGGTGTCGAAAGAAATTTAGTTTAGTAAATCAAATATACTTTTGGTAGAAAGACCCTTCAAACAGATTTTGCAGTGAGGTGTTTCTAGCTATAAGTCCGAGGTTGCAAAACCAAAATAGTTCTAGAAAATTGAAGAAACTGCATTTTTTGAGAATTAGATCCTCTTTGCTAGCTGCCATATTGTCATGTTGTGTACCAAGTGTCTTGAGAGACAGGTGGAAAGACATCTGAACTAGAGAAGGCCCACAGAGTGCACTGGTGAAAAAACCACCCGGATTTTTCCCAAAGTAAATCTTTACAAATAGCAAATTTGAATTAATAAATTACATTGATTTATCACCCAACCCTATTTAAAGCTATACGTGTTAAAATAAGAAACACTGTTATACACAGTGTTGCCAACTTAGCGACTTTGTCACTAGATCTATCGACTTTTCAGACCCCTCTAGCGATATTTTTTCAAAAAAGCGAATAGTGACAAATCCAGCGACATTTCCTGGTGTTTTTTGAGACTTTTGAAAGCTTTGGCGACAGCACTCTTCTCCTTTCTTCCTCCTTTCCTCCCTGAGCAGCGAGTGCTGCGGTGAGCCCTTCTCCCTTCCTAAAGCTGTCCGACTGAAGACTCGTGCAGCACCCCCGCCCCCCACTGAAGTCAGCTGAGAGGAGACCTTTTTTGAATGAATGACGCATGTGCAAAGCTGCCATTGCTTCTGCCTGGTTTATAAAGCAGATTGTAATATTGAGTCTTTTATTTTTACTTTTTCTATGGTACTGTCTCTGTAAAATAAATCTCTGAACCCAGCTGTTTGACTCGCGCATCAGTCACTGCTTCATCTAATCCTCCCTGTGCCTCATGACATCTAACAATCTGAAAATTAAATTTAAGATTCTCACAAATTTATTTTATGTAATGTAGATCTAAGCAATGAAATCCTACAATTATTTTTATTTCATTAAGTCTAATTGCAGTTTTAAACATATCCAGTGTTTTTCATCACTTTATTCTCTTTATCACCTCTCCTATAGCACAATCCACATTTATTGTCAAACATCCAAATTTTCTAATTATGTGATGACGTCATGTAGCGACTTTTAGGACTGGCATAAAATATAATCATTAAACAATATATAATATATAAATAAATATTGCTATGCAGCTAAAAGTTATTATTTGTATTTTCAATTATAGTATTGACATATATTTTTGATATGGTAACATTTATGTTAATGTATGTAAATCATATATTGGATGACTTACTTTAATTTAGTATATTTAAAACAAGTGAATGTTGAGTTCCTTGTTTTTGTTGTTACGTTTAGATGAAATTGGGTGGGTCGAGTGAGCTGTGGACAGGCCATTGGAGCTGGACAATTCTTTGAACTGTGCCTTTCAGTTTGTACCATTAAAAGTCATTTCATTATTTTTTGGACATATGTAGAGTTTGTATTTTGTTTTTTTTTTAGATAAACTGTTTAAAACTGACCACCGACAAGTTTTTCAGCTTTGGAACTAGAGGCAATCTGAGGTTCCATGGAAACAGTTGTTTAGAAACTTGAACTTACCTTGAACCAATGTCACTCCAGCATTAGGAGTTTGAGCAATTATACTTGTGATGACAGTATCCAGGTGATCATCTGAAATGGTGTCAAAATTTTCACTAATTCCCAGTTCGAGTCGTCGTCTTCTCAATGTTCGCGTGCTGATCCCCAACCAAAACGAAACAGATGTCCAAGACATTCCTGCTTCACGAAGCAGAAGTAATTGATCTCTGGAAAGTTCATACCTGTGTGCATAACATATTGAAATTAATTTATAAAAACAACATTGGTTAGGGCCAAAATTTAAACATGTAAAAAAGTTTATGTATTGATCCTAATCCGTCATTTGAAGGAACAAGCACATATGTTGTTGAATCTTACTTTAAAAAACTCTCATATCAATTATGTTGATATCATATCAAAGTTTATGCAGAATGATGGCTCATTAGTGAGCATTGATGCAAGAAGGTACTGGGTTTGATCCCCTGTTTGGACCTGTGGTCTTTCTGTGTGGAGTTTGCATGTTCTCCTTTTCCTTGCTTGTGTTTTTTTTTGGGTACTCCGGTTTCCCCCACCCCGCAAAAACAGGTACAATAGGTAGCCTTGAAGCCCAGGCCTCCCTTGAAAAAGAGATCTATTATCTCAGTGGGATTTGCCTTGTGAAATAACAGTAAGTAAAATAAAAATAAAGTACATAATAATAGGAGGGAACAGACTTAAGTGTAACATGTTAATTTAACACATTAATGGTAAATGAAGCACTCATAATTTTATCTCTCTAAGTGCTGGTCTAATTTTAGGATGAACATAAAATAAAGTAACCTTTACAGGTGAAGTTAATGTGACTATCTAAACTTTTTAATGCACTGGTCCAACTGCTTCACATATTTTTTTACAACCAGCTGTTCTCCATCAAGTAGTTGAACATAAAAAAAATGTACATGTGTTTCTTTCATGAATTGACCAATAAATTTTAATATTCACTAGTGTTTTAACAGTCATCCTTATCGTACTGTTCACATTTTGACATAAGGACAAGGATATAACTCATAACTAATCATGATAACATAATTTATTCAAAACTAACAGCTCAGAGGCTGAACAAGTGTGCCTCTTGGTTGGCCAAACAGATGTCACCCAAGGGCCAGACGCAGCCAATGGGCCTTGAACTTGATACATGGTTAAAGGTTATTTCATTAATCATAGTCTATGATTTTTATCCTTCACTTTGTTTAAAAATGAGATAATACATTTACATTGATCATAGTACTCATATAATGAGTTCACACTTAAACATACTGGGTAGTTACCTTGGCCTTCCAGAGGTTCTTGTGAGACTTGGCTGAAACACCAACATGAGTGGGGGCTGGAGATTGGAATCAATTTGTTGAAAAAGTTCGATAAGGGAGTTCTGGAGCTCAGTCAGGATAGTAATCATGTTTATAACGTCTTGGTTCTGGAAATTAAAAAAAATATTTGTTAGACTAACAGTCAAACGTGTAAAAGCTATGAAATAAATAATAAAATGCACTTTTTAGCCGATTCCATTTAGTGCTTCCTAACAGAAATGGTACACATTGTTATTGGGATTGTTTGTTGTCAATGTTCTACTGTCGTGCATTACTGACAATACAAAAACAATATATGAAGTACTGGTACTGCAGCGCTTCAACCCCAAAGCAGTTGGAAATCATGTCACTGAATGAGATCACCCCTATGTGAAGATTATTGTATTATATTTTATATAATACAATATTCTACACAATACACTAGGCGTAGAATATTGTGTACAATATAATACAATATTCTACACCTAGTGGCGACACTGCAACAATTGTGACTTTAATCAAGCCTTGCAATCTTATATCCATCCCAAAAAATATTTTGGACATTGAGACTGATTTACAAAACTAAAACAGAATGTGAAGTTGAACATTGTTAGAAGATGATTAATTTTCTTAAAAATTAACAAACTAAGTGAATTGATCTGCAAGTGGGGTAAGATAGTTGCACCTTATAACATTTCTAAAATAAGTGAAAATGTCATTAAAAATCAGTGTGGTCAACAGTCATACCAAGCCAATTGTTCTACTGTAGTGGCAGATCATTTCATTAAATTTGGGTCAAATGTACAGGCTAACAACATTAATTATCTTACACATTTTGTTCTGTTTCTGTTTAGGACGCCTATGTCATTCTCATAACAAGATCAATAAGATTGTTTTTGGCTAGATGTAAAATTGCATTGGTTACATGTACAATTTCTGCAGTGGACAATCTTGGGTTTTACCGATTCTATGTACTCTAACTTTTTTTTAGGCATGTGCGATTATTGTTGCATACTAAAGTAATACAGAACAGCGATCTCCACGAGTTTCATTCACCGGATGGCCACAACTGGAACATAATGCTTTGCGCTAGGCAAAGTTGGCGGTATCCGCTTAAAGATTCAATGTAATAAGTTAAGCACAATATATAACATATTGTCTTAATTAAAAAGAAGGAAAATGTGCTGTAAAGGTTTACTAGCAATTGTTTGGGTTTGTAATCAACTCACAATTACAGGTAAAGTAACAAAGTGAAACAAATGAAGATGAACGCCAGCAAGTTTTTATAGAGGCTTACCTGGTTTGGCATCATGTGCTCAATCAACCTTGACAGGGTTTCTACATGTTGCTGTAAAACACGTTGACTGTGCTCAAGATCATTCACATTGCGAATTTGTAACGAGGCTTCAGCAAATAGTACATGGCGTTGTATGTGCTGAAAATATTCCTCCAAGTCGTTTGCTTTTACTAACAAAAATAAAAACACAAAAAAATGTAAGCGAGTCATCGTGGTTCTTCTTCTTCTTTTTCTTGTTGAGTTTATTTGCGGTCAGAGTGCATTGCCGCCACCAACTGGACTGGAGTGTTTACGTGCGATAGACAAAACAAAAAAAAAATATTCCTAATAAAAATGTTTTTTTTTTGGTTTTTTTTTTCTAAAATGTTAGAATCGAACTTTTTACTTTGCTGACATCACTCCCTAATATGTTATTATTTGTAAATTCAATATGCATGTTGTTTATTTTTCTTATTGTTTCCTTTCTGATTCATAAGTATTACAATCCATAAAGACATGCTGAACTGTTTCTGGTGTATTTCACTTATCACAAAGACCTGTTGAATGTTTACCTATAATTTTAAGAGAATTGTTAAGGCTTGCCTTATTCCAGGGATCATCAATTCCGGTCCTCTCCGAAGCCCTGAATGTTTTACTTTTTTCCTTTCTCTAAACTGAGGTGGTTCTAGGGGCGGGGCCACAGGGGCATTGGCCCCAACTAAAATCTGATTGGCCCCCTGAAGTGCCCCTGTCCTGTCACTCATCTGTTATTTACCTGGGAGTGATGCTGGTAGATGCAGTTCCATGTTCAAACGCTACTTGTGCTAATGAGTCAAATAGTAAAGTCCAGAAGAAATCTAGCTTACAGAATTCGTCTTCTCTTAAGAAAATTTGAACAATCCTGCAAAAAAAGTCTTTCAAGTGAAAAATTATGGCTGGATGTTGTGTGTTTGAGAATATTTTATATATGTTCAGTAAAATGTATGAAAAACTGGTTAGTTGGTTGCAAGCTTTTTTGTATTATGAATGATGTTCGTTTTATTTACTATGAAATTCCAATTAAGTATGAGTTTCTCTGCTTAGACTTCTACCCCCACGACCCGACTGTGCATAAGTGGAAGAAAATGGATGGATGAAATATGTTGTTGGCCCTCCGAGTGACTTATGGAAAGTTATGAATGTTGTACTTGAATGTAAACATATGATTGTTTTTAATGTTGTTGTGTATTCTATCCAATGTATTAAAAACATCTCCTGTACTGATACCTTTTCTGATCATTTTCCTTACGGCTGTTGTTAATTTTAGTATTATTATTTACACTCATACTTTCCCATTTGATGTTTTGGATTTTCATAGGTTTAACACCTAGAACATTTATAATACAGACAAAAGAAGAGAGGAGACGAGATAAAATTTGTTTTCATGAGGACAGCGCTGGGCAAGAAGTGACTTCAGTCACAATCCACACAACACTCTAAAGCCTTCCAGCAGCTTGTCCTCCTTTATTTCATATTACTAACTTCCCTGATTACATAGTCATTTTACTTGTCTAGGGGTGGGGGAGAAATACTAGTTTCATGTGATACATAAAAATACAATTAATGGAACATTTTTAAGGTCATGGAACTTTCATAATTTAACTCCACTTCCACTTTTCCTATTGTTATCGTTGAGATTTTGGTTACAGTTACTTTCAGCAGATCATCACTTCAATTTGGTTTTTGCAAACTCGGTTAGTTCTTAATAATAACTTGTTCTAACATAAGTGAGGACAAGGTTCACCTGCCATCCTTCTGCACAAGCATATTACTGTAAAGGTCAGGTTAGAAATAATATCACAGTATAAATGCAGAGTATAAATGCATATGAATGATAAATCATCTTAAACTTATAATCAACTTATCAGATTTATATATCTGCTCATAATTATTATACTTTTTATATAATTCTGTATTGTAAATGAATAACAAATAAATTTCCTGACTTTCGTCCTTGCCATAAGTGTCATGTCAACTGTTGTATCTGATAGAATTCATGGTGGCATTGATGGTAAAGGTGCAATAGAAATAATATAAGTTGTAGACTTGAACTTATTTTGTTTTCTTGGAAATCCCCATTCTTCACATCTTTATTTTTTGTCTACCAGCTTTGTTACAAAATATGTAATGATGAATGTTCCACATTA
>JARVGW010000086.1:5321168-5331249 GCA_031762495.1 Anablepsoides rubrolineatus | reverse complement strand
GCTTGCACCGTTTCACTCACACACACACACACACACACACACACACACACACACACACACACACACACACACACACATGCTTATACTCACCCAGTGTGCATACAGGTGTTCCATTAACTTTGCAAGCTGACAGTAGCTTCATTATGTGGCATGATTAGTGTTCAACTAGACTGTTGCTTTGAGGGCTCACACACTTACCAAGCATCTTTTTTTTTTTCCCCTCATTTGCCCCCACTGTCAGAGGGCGCCCACTGTGTGTAGTCATGCTTTTCACCACAGATAAGTGGCTGTTTGGGGGAATGAAATGTTGTGCCCCAAAACCAACCCCCTCCACCCCCTTAGCTCCAGTCATTAATAGAGAGATGTTAGTACCTTTAGAGGAGAAACAGGAGGGGTTTGGTATTGTGATTTGGCATTTTTAGCAGCCCCCCCCCCCCCCCTCCTTAATGGCGCTTCGGTCTCGCTGGAATTATCCAGCTGTCATGCTGCGTCACGGTCGGTAAACTGCACCGAGTGGGGACAGGGGTTGTAAGGTGGTGTCAGGAAAAGGAGGGACATGTTCTTGAAAAACGCCTGGAGGTATTCAATCTTTATCAAATTGAAGAAGCCTGGGGGGGGGGTTGCGCGAGATGGCGGCCCACTCATCTCACTGGGCTCAAACTGAGAAGCAATGAGGCGCGGAAGCGGCATTTATACCGGTTGCTTCGATAAAAGAGTTCAGAACAAGGAAGAGAATCTTATTTCCTCACAGATGTCTTTTACAGAACAATTAAAACAATCCCTCCAATGCAAGCTCTTTCTCCTAATGTCCTATAGGGACTTCTTGAGATGGTCTTCTGTTATCTCTTCATGAAAAAATGTCAGTAGAAATGTAAAAACCTGCACCTTCCTCTGGAGAGCAGTTTGGCATTTTTGTTTTAGTGATGTCCTCTCCGGCTCTGCTTTTACAATACCTGTAAATTATTGCTCTGCTCCAAAACCTTCCCCTTGCTACTCCGTCCCTCCCACTTCTCCTCTGTCTCATCCCTCTTTGTTTCCTTTACTTTTCCTCATTTATGGCTCCCACACAAATCACACATCGGTGTGCCGGCAGCCTTAACATTTAGCTCCTTGGTATACAACCACAGGCGCAGCAGGTCAGCGGGTGTATCTTTCATGCATTAATATCTTTTTCCAAGCTGTTGCTGTATTAGCTCTGGTCACAGTCCATCCGTAGTCTATGAATACCTAGTAGTGCCTGATATTTTCTTCTTTGTGTGTGTGCGTTGTACACAAACACACTTCCATCCCCCTCCATTTCTGGCTCATCTGCTTTTTTACTACTCTGAGAGCTTGGAGCTGACCCTTGCAGCATATCAAATTCTACAGTTCACTTTTTTCCCCCTTTTTTTTCCCACTGACACTGCTGAGTGCGGAGAATATTATCCGCATATTTATTCCTCACCGGGTGCAAGTTTCTGTTTCTGAATTTTTACTCCCTACAATCATAGCGGTGTTTGTTGCCACCTGAGGTCAAAAGGCCGAAGAAGCTGTCCCTGTTTGCTTTGCATGCGTTCCATTAGCATCGATCCACCATTCTATGTGGAAAGTGCAGTTAATATCAGGAGAGTAGCTGAAATTGTTTTATTTATGAACACGTTGCCCAAGGAGACATCCATTACCAGTGGTTACAGCCGGCCCAGCGAAGCAACCAATGGGGGGGAGAGTGTTATACAAAATTCACTACTTTTTACCATGTTCCCATCTGATTTAAGCACATTTCTTAATAAAGGGGCCCAAGGGTAGTGTGGATTACTCACCAGCTCATATTTCAACCATAGAGAATTCAAAAGCCTGCATCAAACACTCCATAACTTTAACTGAAAAGGAGAAGCAGCTTGATAAGACAAGGCTTCCAAAGAATCATTGATGGATCCTGTGCTGTTCTACGAATATTTCTTTGTTGCCAATTCGCATGAATCACTGTTTCTTAATTTAGGCTGGTAAAACATAAGCAGAATGGTTAGCTTGGCAGTATGTCATGGGTTTCACAAGCTGAAACGTTGCACAGATCATTAAGCCCACATGTCATTAAGACGTGTAGTGTGAAATTTGCGCAATATCAAAAAGGCTTTTAAAGAGGGAAGAGCAGCATAAAAAAATGACCCTCATCTGCGTCAGAGTTAATGTGCAGCTTTTTATGATCAACTAATTAAGATTAAATTGAATGTGCTGAATTTAGCTGGATTTCGGCTGCGTGTGATGTGGCTCGTCAGTAGGCTTGTCAAAGGAGCTGTACGGATGTGGGGACAAAGAGATGACAGCAGCTCTGTTCACCAAGCATGTGAAAGAGAAATGAAAAAAAAAGTATTTTTACAAAACAACTGGACTAATATCCTGAATCTGAGGATGTTTTGTGTCCATACACACATCCGCATGCACCGACCCAGGAGATTATATGATCACCCGCAATTGATGGTATGGTATGTGTTTATGGAACATAAATACATACCATACCATTTAAACTAAAGTATTGATCCAGTAACTTTAGTAACAATATGGTCCGAGACCAACGTTACTGTCTGTGGATTCTCAGTCATCCAGAACATGGAAAATTAACAAAACAAAGACAAAGCAACTGTAGCTGAAGGCATGTGAAGTTCTAAGATTTAAACTGCACAACGTTGGTATCAATATTCTAAACACTTAGACTGATCTCTATACTCCCCCACCCACATCAGTTAGATGAAATGTGATACGAGTGTTCAGACTGGGGTCGCTTTGAAAAACATCATGTATCCGATTTAGCACCACATATTGTAAAGACGTTCTGACCTTGGAATGAACTTGATGGAACGTCCACTCCAAGATTGGCAAACCTTCGATTGTCGATGGTCTTTCCTACAGAAAAATGGATGAATCAACATTATTTTAGAAGAGGCCTTGGTCATGACAATGGACATCAACTCTTACTCATTTAATTTTTGTCTTTCCTTTGTAGTGTCTAGTTAGCTGCGTTTCCATTGACCATGAAAATGCGCAAATTAAAATAAATTTGCTCAATGGAAACACGTCAATTTCGAAAAAACTTACGTTTTTCGACAAAATGGTTTTGCGCTAGGTTGAGGTGGTTTTTCAACCGTATCAAATTTGGTGTATTTCGCAAATCAGCAATAGAAACACTTTTTTTCGACACACACCTAAGTGCCTTAAGGGATCAAATATCCCATTTTTTTTCAGTGATTGAGGTGCTCAAACTTATACACATATTTAAGCAACTGAAGGCAACTGGGCTTGGTCAGAGAAGCAAAAGGTAGTAGTAATATTTTAATGGCTCAGGTGTTGATCTGTTTTTTATCAAGTTCTCAGACATGAAAGGTTAACTTCTGTGAGCCTCTGTACCTGAATCTAAGTCAGGTAAAATGGTAAGAGGGTAAAATTATTTGTTCCTGAACTTAATTTTTTACAATGATTGTACGTGGAGTATAACAATTTTTAATCCATCCCACCTGAAGGAATGTAAAACAATAAACCTGCAGCATTAATGATCATGTAGCTGTGAAACTCACATTGTCAGCCTTCATTTAAAACCCCCCATTTAATCAGTCAGCTTTGTGTGAACAGTACAGACCATTGCATTTATCTCTAGGGGACTATCTTCCACTCTACCTGTCACAATTCAAATGAAGTGTGATTTTGTGTTGATTATGATTTTACAAGTCGTTTTTAGCCACTGGATTGTGACGGGCATCTGCCGCAAGCTGCTTCTATTCTGTGCGAAGTGTTAAATCTTCCACTCATGTACCACATGTGTATTAATTAGCAACATAACAGTTTCTCCCAAATACCTTGGTTCAGTATGAAATGTCCTTGGTTCGGTACGCCCTTTGTTCCAAGCAATTATTGTCACAGCATTGACTTTTGTAACTAGCTTAGTGTAGTAATATCTGCATTCCAGGAATGGCCATTCAGGGAGGTCATAAAGAGCTTTTTTTAGGTCTGCAAATGTGTAAAGTAATTCATTCATTTTTAATCTGTGTGTTTTTGTTGACTTGCATGAACAAGTTTTTAAGCAGTACACCTTGATGCGTATTCAAATATACAAAAAAAACCTGAAACTGGTAGTCTTGGAGAAAAGCTAAATACACACCAACCATTAGCCTTTCTCCCCTCACCGCTACAAATCCTGGTGATGGCAATGTTTCTAAATGATATCACATATCACAGAATTCTGCAACAATATTTATAACAATACAGCAAAAAAAAACACCATTTTATCTTTGATTGCAGTTTAAGTGTCATCATTTATTATTGCAAACAAATGCATATTTTCCAGCTTTTATTTTTTATACGACGACAGGTAATCCGTTACTATAAGGGCTCTGCAAACGTAAACTAATGCTGCAACTGGAGAGGCGTTCTCAATGTGAACATAGGTGTTCAGGGATTCTAGGTTATTTTTGATATAAGTGTAACTGCAGAACACAAATGATTTAATATACTGAATTACCTCTTCAGGGATCTGCACAATAAACTGTCACATAATGAAACTAGCCTCACATTTTCCATACAAATACTAACCGTGAGTGACAAACTGTTCAGTCTTGAATAGACTGAGTAGTTTATTCAGTATATTCAAGACTGGATTAGTTTTAGACCATATATACCATTTTTTTTGTATGACGACCCCCACCTTGCATTCATTGCCTCAAACTCTACAGTTTTTTTCTTCAAGCAGTGAAACAAGTTTGTATGTTTTTTTAACTTCAGCAGTAGTTTTTTTTTTGCACATCAGATAATGATTCATTGTAGGACATCTGTTCCATTGCTTCTTATAGCTAAATCACTTTCATGATATCGAGGCTAACATACAGCTGTAAACCTCAATGGGTCCACTCTTCATCAATGCACCAACCCAGGACCTGGATATGACAACAGACAATATTTCAGTCTCCACGCTGAAGCAACCTTGTTCTGTTTATGTCATGGTTAAGCTGAACGTCTCATTCCTGCTTCTGAAAGAGGCATCTGGTGTATATTAGTTCCCTCAGTGTATATGTAAATGTAGCAGTATGTCACCATGTAAGTGGGTTGTGTTGTCATATTAATGATATTGTGAGACTTTTTTACTCACTCTTTGCAAAACATGTAATACAGTTTTTTATATTGCTATATAAAATATGTAAGTATTATTGTGGATGAGATAATATACTTGTTACTGAAACTATAACGCGTATATCTGTAAATTTTCTACTAAGTGCTATTTTCAACGTCCATCTCCTTTTAGGTTATTTCTGCTAATTTCTGCTTTTGTCTGCTTATTTCAACTTCCATCTGCTAGTTGAAGCTCCTTTCAGCTGCCTTCTGACAGTTTTTTTGTTGTTTTTGTGTTAATGTCAGCTATTTCTTCTGCTTAATTCAACAAAGTGTTCTTTTGTGGATGTTTTTCTGCTAATTTTTGTCAATCAATTTTTTACTTTCATCAAGCTTTTGAAGTGAAATTTCAACCCACTTTTAACCTATATGTTCAAGGACTATTTAAATGAGATCACTTTAACCCAAAAATACTCAGCAGGTTGTAACCCATCCAGCTACAAGCCAGCCGAACAAGATGAGATACCCCATTACTTATTTAGCAGCACTTTAAAGGGGACTTGAGTCAATTGAGAAGCCACTCTCTTTTATGGTAACAACATTTGCCCAACAGCCTCTAACACAGCAGGCAAAGATGGGACTGGATGAGATTGAATCAAGTCAAAGGATAGAAGAAAAAAAAGAAGTAAAAAACATGGTGGATAATGTGCCCCACGGTCAAATAGTTAAGTGAAGGTCAACCTGCCGGGGCGTTGTTTAATCTTGTGGCTCTCTCTGGGCGCTGACAGGCAGACTGATTTGTAAGGCTGAGATGGAAACATTGCTCGGCTTCAAATTGATGCGTCCAGAAACGAAGAAGGATAGTTTTTCCCCTGTAAAGCCATTTTTTTCCGTCCCTTTCATATTATAGTAGATCCTTGCTTCAGGGACGGAAAGTTTTGATGCATTGAGAGTTCATATGAAAGGACATGCGATAAGAGGGGTGATGGGCGGGAGGGGACAAGTTTTCCACCAAGCTGTGCTTGTTCTGAGTTTGTGTGTGCATGTGTGTGTGTGTGTGCGTGTGTGTGTGTGTGTGTGTGTGTGTGTGTGTGTGTGTGTGTGTGTGTGTAGGAAGAGTTCAGCATGGATGCTTTTATCCAACCTAATCATGATCCCCCTCTTTTATCTGAGTGCTGACCAACTGCCCAGACCTATACATCACAACACACACACACACACACACACACACACACACACACACACACATGCATGTAGCCAGTGTCTGTTTAGCCTTTCTGTTCTTCTAAGCTGTATATTATCGTGTATCACCCACTGACACTCTGGCAACATATTAAAAAAGAGGGATAGTGGCTGCTCTGTTATTGCCAAGAAAGCGATTTACCACAAGACCGCATTCACGCCATATTGATTAAAGAACATGTGTGTGTGTGTGTGTTTGTTTCACCTTTTCTAACTGTGCGCTCTCATTTTCCCGCTGTCGTCACTTGCTCTCCTCCCTCGCCTCTCCTACATCCTTTTATCTCTCACTTCACTTTCCTTATCTCTGATCGTGTCTAAAAACCTCCAGTGTTCCTTCACGTGCACGTGCGTGTGTGTGTGTGTCCCTCTCTCATCTGTGTCGGCCCTGGACTCATGTGGCTGATTGTGTGTGAGAGTACAGCTGAGGCATGGGGAAGGAAGGAAGGAAAGAAGGAAGCGAAGGAGGGAGATGATTGGAAAGTGAAAAGAAAAGGGAGGCAAAGAGAGGGTGAGGAAATAAAACCCCATTTCTTACTTTACCTGAATCTTTCTGTTCCAGTGACGTACAGTGTGTCATTTAATCCAACAACTCCATGCAAAGAATGCAAACGCTAACTTATGCTGGTCACGATAAAATATTTTGCTGGATGATAAATTGTCTCAAAACTTAATGCGATAAATGATAATATTGTTTGGAGACCATTATAAACGGATATAATGCAAAACATGTAAGCTTTAACACCCACCTTTATCCAAGCCAGCACAATTTTTTCTGTGATTGCCCTACTTTGGCTTCATGAAATAACTACAATCACCCCCATACTGCTTATAAAGTTAACTAAATTTATTCAATTAAAAAAAAAAAAATCCGCCAAACCCAGGTTAGACACAGTGCCCTGAGGGTGCCCAGTAGGAATGTTTGATATGGCAAAAAATCCATATCACAATATACATTATGATGGATGGTAACGATACATATCATGATATAAAACCTTATTCTTAGAAAAAAGGGGCAGATATTATAAGATTGTTTTCTTCTCTCTGCTGCCTTTCATTTAATTTTATTTGTGATTTTGATATACATACATATATATATATATATATATGTATGTATATATATATACATACATATATATATATATTTTCTTATTTTCCTTTTTTATATTTTTCTTTTTATTGTATATAGTGTATATAACATTATTTGTTTTTTTAATGAAATGAATAAAGAAATTGAATTGAATTGAAACCTATAATAGAAAATACATAAATCACATACTAATTGAGTGCAATGTATAAATATGTGTTAAAAATCTATTTAGACCTTCATATCCCATTTTAAAGGGACAATTTAGGGGCTCCCTCAAAATCTCCTTTAAAAAGAGATCTAAAAACGTATTTGTATATGTGTGTGTGTGTGTGTGTGTGTGTGTGTGTGTGTGTGTGTCTGTGTATATAAACACTATAACTTTAATGTAATGGATGTCTGCATCAATTGGATGTTGTGTTTGGAACTTGTAGTCAGCTGCATTACTGCTATTCAATCACATGCTTCGTTTTAAGGTGGTAAAACAAATTGCATGTATTTACTCCCTTCTACACACTTTGCAGAATACTTTTCCTGCACTCCACATATGTTTTACTCTATGCACGCTCCGGCAGAGTGACACTGATCCCGTTTGTGCCGTTTTTTGAAAGACAGTCAGATTGTCACCTTTTCCCACAGCACTTCCCCGCTGTATGACTGAGACAGCATCGCACTATGACCGCAGGAGAAAGCTTTTTACTCTGTACGTCCCACAGGGGCTCGCACTGACCTCGCCTGCACCGCTGTCTGACCATGATATCTGCCAAGCTCCTCCTATACCGCTGGAGGTTAAACCTGAACCAGGTCCAGATAATTTATGTTTTGCAACTTTTTTCTCCTCCTTAAATTTGCGCTCTCAGCCATGCTGCTTCCCACTCCCTCTGTTTTGACTCCAGCCGGTTACGTCATCAACAAGAATCATCGCAGTTAGCTGGTAGACTACAGATCTGTATCATAGGCCAAATTTATATAGTTTCTATCATGCATTCCTAGTGCCCAGGGTGTGGCCATCTGAAAGAAGTTGGCGGAAAACCAAAGACGCTCCTCTAGCTAAATACCTGTTCACGGGTCTCTCATGCTACAGAGGTTAGAGACCAAGCTTCTGGAAAAGAGAGGGAGAGAGTTTACTCCTCTATACGCTAAGGAGTGGAAAAGAGGGAGACACGAAGAAAACAAACAAGCAGACAAATGAAAATTATCAATCTCATTTTAATTTATCGTGTAATTTGTTTGTCACAAATTTTAGTATTTTTCTGACCACTCTTAATGATCAAATAGAATTTAAATTAAAAAATAGACTTTCCATAATACACATTTTACCCCCTATGTACAACTGATAACCTTTGTTTTTTTTTTCATAACCCCAATTCTAAAAAAAACCTGGGACGTTGTGTAAAGTAGAATGCTATCATCCTTGTTGTTCGGAAATTTACTCCACCAGGTTGGGTTTCCTATGCTAGTGGAGTAATCCAATCACAGACTGAAGCACAGTAGAACAGGTTCTGTGTTTGCCATTTGCAATCTAAAATTCTGGATTAGAGTCTGAGTCACCGGACCCTCTCATTGCAGACTCGGAGCACAGACATAACTATGTATCATTTCCAAGTGGTTCAATATTAGTTTGCAAGGATTTTTGGTGAAGTGGACAGCTGTGCACTTGCTCATGTATTTTTGCAACCATGCCAACTTGCAGATAAATTTCTTGATTCTGGACTTTGCTGAACATGAACAGCTATCGTCTTTCAAGAGGTTGTGCACTAATAATAGGCTTAAAAACTGAACTGCTTTATCCGAGCATAGCTTCAGTGAGTTGTTAATTAAAACAACGATGATGTTTATATGATATTTCAGGAGACCTTCTACGCAGTTTGACTTATCGAATAGTGCTTCCTGGGAGACAATTAGTATTGTTACTTAATGGCAGTAATGATTAACAGCTCATTACCTGGCCATTGACAAATCACTTAATAGTTCTGGCTCTTGTCACATTTCTATAGATAAAGTGGAGCTCATCAATCACTTGTACACTCTGCTGTTTACTCCCGGGTTTTTTTTTTGCTTTTCCTCTCTGCCAATTTTTGGATTACTTGTAGACAAAGTATTTTTTTAAATAAATAGCATTTTAGTCATGGTACATAACAACTCTTATGTAGTATATTTATTACCAGCCATTACAAGTAAAGACAAAGTGATAGTGTTTTTGATTGTGTGTGTCTACTATTAGCAACATAACTCGTGCATCTGTGGAGGGATATTTATAAAACCTTCAGACAGTAATCATTGGAAGAACATCTACAGCCCATTACCTTTTGGAGACAGTCTGAGTCAAGATGACCGCCACAGCAAAGCCATGTTCTCATACACAAATATAACTACAACCCTATCAGTTTTACTCATTTTGAGCTAAGATTTGGTGCTGTAGCTGAGACTGATTTCTTATTTGCACTCTAATTTTAAACTGATTGTGTAAAAATTCTGCTTAAAATTTTGAAATCACTTATTGGAGTCTGTCTGTCTGTTAGTAAAATATATTTTAGAAAGTAATCATAGGAATCAGGGGCGGAGCTGGACTTTTTGCAAAAAGTGGCACTGAAGTGGCCAAGGTTGACGTGTATCGCAAACCCACCCATACAGACCAGTATTTGCGTTTTGATTCCCATCACCCACTGGAACACAAGTTAG
>JARVGW010000086.1:5120244-5131292 GCA_031762495.1 Anablepsoides rubrolineatus | reverse complement strand
CCCCACCTCTGGACCACTCTCCCCCTGGACATCAAAAACTCTCCCACCATCTCCATTTTTAAATCATAAATGAAAACCTTTAAACATATTCAGTCTCACCCATCTCACATCATCTCTATTTTAGTTATATTATGTATGATTCCTTATTGTTTTTTTATTCCGTTTTATTCTTTTGTTTTCTGCTGTATTTTATATTGTATATCATTGTACGATGTCCTTGCATGCCAAGAAAGACACCTTCAAATAAAATGTATTGTCACAACAATTAAAGTACAAGAATGCTAAATAAATCTTTACATGCATTCATCAACCGTGCCAGATTTAAATAGACGTGACAAACAGAAAGTTTGAGAAACACTGACTTTGCAGCCTTCTTTGTACATGTTTACAGTAGTTCAGTACAACCCACATCAAATATGGGGTTGGATTTAAGCAGTTTTTCCACGTCTGGCTGCCTGTGTCAATCGCCAATAAACTTCAGTCGGGCTGAAAAGGTTAAAGACTGAGACAAAATGATAAAACAGCTGTAGATGTCAAAGGAAAAATGAGCTTCAGCCTTGCTGAGAATGTTCTTTTTTAACTTGACGTTTTGTTATCAACTTTAGCTCTGGTGTCATATGACTTCAGTACTAGATTAGAAATGTTTTAGTAGTAGAAAAGACGAGACTTACATCAGGCTGCCTGATACTGGAACTCATAGTTTTTGGTACATTTTGGAAGTCTGAACAAAAATAAAGGAATATACAGTATACAATGCTGTAAAGGTTCAAAATAAAAGTTTTTGACATTGTCGGGATTAACAAAAATGTGCAACAACTTTGGCCAAGTTTTTATTTTTATTTTTGAAAACCGACAGGTCAAAAATGTGCCAACAGTATCCAAAAAGGTCAGTAACAATGTGAAGGAGTTTTCTCCTCAAACTGCCGTGGGTATAAAATCCTGTCAGGAAAAAAAGAAGCTGTCAAGACTTGGTTATCCCTTCATCCCCAAACGCTCCTCTCCATCGTAGTCTCCTTCATCCCTTCATCCCTGTACCTAACTCCCATCAAACCTCATGCTGACTGACAGCTGTCCCTGTGAGGCCTTGTTGTCTAAGAAACACACACACACACACACACACAGTCACGCAGCCATCTGATCCGACGCCGTGGCTCCCCATCAGCGGTGCCCCTTCTGCGTTCCGCTGCGTTCTGACAGGCTGCTGTTGGTTTGTGTTAGCCCGTGAATGTTTTCAGAGCTTCAGGGGTCAGCGCTACACAGCAGCCTCAGCACCCAGATGTGGACTCGCTGACGTGTCCGGTCAAGCAGAAAGCACAGGGAGCATTCATGCCTGTGTGCACGAGGTGATAATAAACACCTGCGTGTGCGTGGGCCCGAACAGAGCAGCATGTCGAGGCTGCGTGTGTGAGTTGCTTAAGTTGGCCTAATTAGATGCTGTGGGGATTGAGCAAACAACAATGAAAAGGCCTCTTATGCAGTTTCTTTCAAAATCATCCTTTTGTTTTTTTTACAGTTTAGGAACTGTTAAGCAAATGCGTGGCTTCAGGAACTGTTGGGTGCTTAGACGATATAACCTATATGAATGATTAAACAGCAGAAACTTGACGGATGGATGTTCAGACAGAAACAAAGTAAATCCCCCTATTGGCTCAGAAGTAGACAAAGAAACGGCCAGCTGATGTTGTTGAGATCAACAAAGTAAAACAACTAAACGGATGAAAGAAAGTGAGATGAAAGGAGATGAAAAATCTGCTCAGATAAAGAAAATAGTCATACTTTTGAAATTCAATAAAGCTGAAAAATGGTGGAGTAGCAAACCTTCCACCAGGGAGAACAATAAGAGAACTGAGTAGTTGATGTGTGTTTGTGGAAGTGTGTGTGTGTACTTGTTTTTATGGCTTTTGAGCACGTCTTCTGGCATAATCACTTGCTTTGTCAAGACTAGTAATCTTTATGGGGCCCAATACTAGCATTTTTACAAGTACTCGTATTCGTGCAAAATGCTCCAATACCGATATCACTATTAATCCTTGGATACGAGTGACAATACTGAAAAGACTGTTGGTTTACATTTAAAGTGAAAAGTTTGTCAGTTTCACATTTAAAAAATGTTATGCAAGTTGAAAGAAAAACCTTTTTTTATTTTAAAATGTTGCTACAGTATACATCATACTGTTTATTTGATGTGATGCAATCAGAGGAGCTGTAGGTCAATAAGTAAGGAGATCCACCTTGTTCTAAAATTTAAAATGTTTTAAATTGAATCAAAGTCATTGTGTAATGTTTAGGTTCTAACTCAGTAAGTACTCAGTATCAGTACTTGGTATGGGCATGTGCCCACACTGAAGTACTCATACTGATACATACTTGAGAAAAACTGGTATTGGGACACCCCTAGTAACATCTCACTGGGTCACTACTAGTTAGTAAACAGCATTCATGAGTGAGTCTCCTTAATGTCTTGAATGTTTGGAGGGTTGTTCATAATGTCCACAGGTGAGTCGCGTGGACTTGCAGTCTTTTCACTTGTGTTTTGAACATGTCCAAAAAATCTAATTCCTGTCTAATTCCTGCTGCAAGTGTCTGCACACAAAAGAGCTTCAGCTGTATTTCGAGACCTGCACAGGAGCTCTGTGACAAAACATGTCCAGGTCTAAGAAACAAAGTCTAAATCTGCCTATTTTCATTTCAAACATTTATTCTGGTATATTAAATTGTAAATATGGAGGTGGCTGCCAAAGTGGGTACAAAGCGAGCCAAGGAGAGTTTGATGTGGGCGGAGCTTGGCAGTGAGATAATGTGCGTGGCCAAGAATACAGTTCTGCAAGTTCTTAATAGGAAAATATGGACTGCTGGTCAATTAGATGCAAGCATTCAGAATTCAGTGAGATAAAAACTTAAAATAGACCTTCTTTCCCATAATTTTGTAGCCTCAGCTTGTCTTTCACAGTTACAACCCAGTGAGAGGTGTGAACTGAGTTTAGGTTAGAGTTAGACATGTACTGGTGGTGGGTAGGGCCAGGTGTGGAGTCTGGACTTTAATTAGTGTATCTGTGTTTGTCTGTGTGAGCCACAAGCAAGAAGACAAAGAATCAGTTTATGCCTCGTTACTTTTATCAAAGCACAGCTGCTGTCATATAAAAGTACCCCCCCATTTATAACCTGAACATCAAAGATCATCTGTTGGAGGTCTTGAGGGTCCATTCCAGGGTTCTAGTTTGGATTGTGACGCTACTGAGCTGTGAAAATATCCTTGTGACAGAAACAAGTCAAAGTCTGGTGTCGCATGGTTTCGTGTGCATCCGTTTGCCTTCGTTTTCCCCATTTGATCGTAATTGTACACAGGACACAGTCACAGTTTTCTCTCTTAGCCATCTGTTTTCTTTTCCGCCCTATGCATGGAAACACTTCCTTAAAATCCCGCAGAGGAAAAGAGCCAAGTTGCTTTAAGCTGTCCACTAAGTCTAAGCTGTGTGTCCAGGATGTGTCTGAGGCAGCGCTCGCCGCTCTGTCTGTTTGCTCAGCTTCAGCCAAGCTCATTCTACTTTTTGCATCTTTTTTCCCCCTTCTTCTATCCCTGCTCCTCTTTTTTAGCAAAAAAAAAGCAGTTTTGTTTACAAGCTTTAAAAGAAATAGCAGGATAGTTTAAATCTAAAGAAGCATACGTTATATCAAGCCCCCGTGGATGCGCCTGGTAAAGAGAACGTATTTGTGGAAAAAGTATTGATCCAAGCAGTCAAACCAGTCTAAGTTTGAAGTTTATAAAGATTAGCTTTTCCTCCCTTCTCATTTCTTTTTTTTTTATTCCTCCTTCTCTTTTACCCTTATCCTCTCCCTCCCTCTGCTCGCCTGCCTGCCTGCTGCTTACAAACACACAGCTCATTTTTGTCCCGTCGCCTTGCCTGCTCACTGGAGCCTGCGAGGACCTGAGGACACACATGTGGCGATCTGCCAACCTGTGTGTGTGTGTGTGTGTATGTGTGTGTTTCAGATCACTGGTGTCTTTATCCACCAGCTGTGTTAGTGAGTTTGTCTCGGTCCGAGCTGAGATTCGAAAATAGAAGTATCCTAATCAAGTGACTCCACCTTCACATACAAATTCACATAAATTAATTTACGTATTGATTCGGTGATTATCTCATGCCACACACACACACACACACACACACACACACACACACCCACACACACACACACACACACACACACACACACGCACACTGTGAAGGTTTTACTGTGAGTATGTGGTCGAGTGAATTATGTGTAGGAAGAGAGCTGGGTAGTAACCGCATCGGTCTTGCTAATTGAGTTATACTTTCCCCATTTACTCAGTAAATTTTCTGTGTAAAAGAGGAAACTTTGCTGCTTTGCATTTCGTTCAGCATTTTCCAACAAGTTTATTGATTCAGGGACAGCCAAGGCCAACTGAATTCCAAACAGCAACCATTTTATCCCCAGTTTCTTGTGTGTGTAGCTTGTTGGTATAAAAATAGTTGAAATGTCCTGTTGTTGGGCACTGATGAAAAGAAAAAAAAGGCAGGTGATAATGTGCGCGTGTTTGTGGGTGTGTGTGTGTGTGTGTCGACCTCTTCAACCTCAACATACCTAATGGCATTAAAGATATCTTTAATTGGAGTTGTGACCAGTCAGAACAAAAAGTATGATCTCTAATTTATGTCATGACTAGACATAATTTATTGTTTATCTGAAATATATGTTTCAGATAGTCAGTAACTTATATCTCAAATGAAATCTGATGTCATTTATACTATATGTAATTAAATATATCTCAAATAGGTATTTTGCCTTGACAAAATATATATAAATAATAAATACAGTATATCAATATTGAATAATTGTCCAGCACTATGTTAACGTTTTGAGTCTTCTCAACACAAAAGGGACTTCAACCAAGTCATTGTTATCAGTGCTGAGCTAAAATTTGTTGTGTTTGGTGATGTTCGTACTCATCAACACATACTCTGAGCAATAACAGACTGAACAACTGCTTATAGGACATGTTTTTCAGACAACATCCTCCAAAGCATTGTGCCTGTGTGGGATTGTTTCTTCTACCAACTCTGGCTCTTATTTACTGATGGAAACCTTCCCTCCTTGGTGACCTGCTTTCTCTTCTCTCTTCCTATTCATTTGTCCTGCAGGTGTAGCAGAGGTGATAGTTCTGGTGGGAGGGCGTCAGGCTATTGGGATGAACCAGCGCTCCTTGACAGTAGTCACATGTTTTAACCCCCAGAACAGTAAGTGGTACCCACTGGCCAGCCTGCCCTTCTACGACCGTGAGTTCTTCAGCGTCATCTCAGCGGGAGACAACATCTACCTGTCAGGTGAGCTAAATGGTCCGCACTCACAGTGCTACTGCAAGCTTTTCTGTCGCAGGCTTTTAATGGCTCAGAGCAGGAGGAGGAGGAAAGGTCGGAGCACTGTGCCCTGCTGCAGTTAAGGAAAGTTATGGCTGCAGTCATAGTGCGGGTAATATCTCGCTAATATCAGATGAACTCTGCTCCTCATAACTAGCTCTGGTAAGTCCCAACCTGCAGCTTAATAGGATTAGCTCTCGCACTCCGTTGGTCCAGAAATATTCTCAACTGGTCAGAGCCAAGATTTTCTTCTTCAAAATACCAGCTGATAGCCATTGACACTGAAAATAAAACTCCTCCACGTTCCTCCTGATTGAAAGCAATATTAGACAGTATCAATCCTCCATAGAGTGGACCTAATGGAGTCTTCTTTTTATGAATCTTTTATTTATGATGAATAAAAACAGAGGAGAGTTTAAAAGATGGAGAATTCTGCCTGAAGTCAAGTCATCTTAGCAAAACCAGTTGTCATAGCAAAATGTAAATTACATATTTCAGAACAGCTATAGTTAGACATTTATATACAATTATCATGAGCAGGAATTTGGTATTTTTATATTAGGGCTTGCCAATTCAAATGAATAAGAGAGCAGAGGAATGCATTGTTCAGTTTTAATACATATGAAGCTGAAGTTTGCAGGGTTGGTAGCTGAGAGCTAACACAACACATTCTGAATGCTAATCATAAGATTAAGCTAACTGCTAATACTAATTTTAGTGAAAGATATGATTCAGCCATTTTTAGACATACAAAGCTGAAAACTGGCATAGTAGCTAGCAGCCAAGAACAAGCTTTGACAAATTCTGAATGCTAAATTAATATTCAAGATGGCTGCCAGACCTAATTGGAAATTATGAAATATTGGGCTGAAATTTTGCATGGTGTAGCTGAGAACGATCAGCACATACTGAATCCAAAGTCCAAGATGGCCACCATCGCTAAAAAGTAAAATTGATCGTAACACAGCCATTTTTAGACATATTATGATGAAATTGATGGTAGCTGTGAACAATCCTAGACATATTGAGCCTCAAGCAAGAACCATTCGTACGAACAGATTTGTTCTTAAGTTGTGCGTACAAGTGATTTAGGAGAATTTGTGGCGTTCACCAATTTTCGTATCAATTTTCTTCAGATACAAACAAAATTCACGAGTGGTCCAGACCTGTCGTATATTTTACGAGCAGTCAGTCTGCTGTTATCCAAACAGATTTTCTTCTCTAAAAACTTTATATTTCAATAGTTTATAGTGTGACTGCTCTTCTGAATAAGTTGTTTACACTTACATTTAAAATATTTCACCAAAGAAAAACCGGAGCAGGACTAGAGAGAGAGATAAGTATGATTTAGATTTTTTATTTCTGTGAATGAACGACCCACAGGAGACACGGCATTAACATTTCATTCCTTGGCTTTAAAGCAGCTCCTTTAATTCTACAGCTGACGCTGCTAAAAATGACTTTTTTTCTGGCTCTCAGAGAGCAGAACTTCAATCTCTGAACTTGTAAAATTCTTATTTTTTACTTTGCGATGTCATTTATGAATGGACAGGTCCTGGTATGTGGGGTAGGAAACAAATTGAATTTGATTTGAATTGAATTCAAATCAAATATTCAAGATGGCCTCCATAGCTAAATGGAAGAACTCATCATAGGTCTGGCATTTTTACCAATACTGAGGTGGTTAAGTATGGTTGTCAATAACAGTGATCCCCAACAAACAGTAAAGTCAAATCTTAACTTAAATTAGATGCCATGTCTTTCATAGTTACTCCAGGAACTGATCCCTCTTCAGGAGTCACCACAGTGAGTCATTGTTTTTATGACAGGACCTGTGGTCATTTAAGTATTTTCTTTGTGAGTTAGACAGCAAAACATGAAGCAGCTTGATTTTTTTATTTTACTATTTGGGATTTGAGGATTTGAACATTTCTTCCATGCAGCTGTCGGTGTGATACAGCAGAGTGAACCCTTCACTTCTTGTGACCTTTTCGAAACACTTAGTTTTAAAGAACCAACAAACTGACCAACATGTTGCTCTGAAAGGTCTCCTCAGTCAAACACTGCAGACATCTATAATGTCTTTCTTTTAGTAAAAGACGTCCTTGTGCGGAACATCTTGGTTTCTTTTTCTTTTGACTTCCTCTGCCCCCTTTAAATTTTACTGTCGTTTTCTGCATTCTCCTCCCCCCCCAACTGCACCTTCAAGTCACTCCTTCAGAGGTAAACTGAATTTCTCCCTCCACAGTCCATTTGTGCAAAAATCCTGCACGCTTCTCAGACCTTCACATCGCACCGTGGAACTGCAACAGGATTTGTCCTGCGTGTACTTCTCCTCTCCCGCTTCTTTCATATAAATGTAAATTTGTGTTTGGGCTTTGGAACAGGTCTGCATGTGTCTGCAGGGAGTCACGCAGCCAGTGGGGAAATCAGGGCTGCGCCAGTCAGCCAATCAACAGGCTCTGGTCTGTAACCTTCCTCTCAAGCTGCACGGGGTCACTGAGCCACGGCTGGGTATTGCAAGTCAGGCGATGCAGCCAAAAGGTCTGATTTGTAGAGAGCTGAAACAAGCATGGTTTTCTTGGCTGGCTGGTTGAGTAGTCAACACAGCAGCAAACAACTTTTTGTCAGTTCAAGCTGTTCAAGTCTCTCTCTCTCTTGATGGAAAAAAAAATATTCTTCCTATACACCTTATGAGTAGGTGGACTAATGTATGAAAGAATCTTGTGTGCATCACATATTCTATTTGCAAATATTAGATTCTATAATTTAACTGAGATGTGTCAACTTGATTTGGTCTTACTGGTTTGTTAACACTTAAAAGCAATATAAAAACAGGTATATATAACATAAGCGAAATAAAGCATAAAGCAAAAATAAAATGCAATAAACAAGTAATAATAAAATACAAAAAGCGACAACATCTAAAGGTTCAATAAAGCAGCATGGATGGTTGTAATGGCAGCAACATGGATAAATGACCAGGTGTTGGTGACGTGTCAGTGTCAGTAATAGTTAAGGTCCTACAGTGACAGTTTTGGTGTTTTAAAGTTTTACGGCTTTTGGAATTAGGCGGTTCCTGAATCTGGTGATTTTACACTTAATGCTCTGTGGAAAAACCTTAATGATGAAACCTTATAATGAATTATGTCTGCTGTCATGTATGACATCAGTATCTGATATTATTTGTCTTAGATTCTAGCCTTGTCTCCTTTTTGGTTACGTTTTTCTGTATATTGGGATTTCATGTGTTTACTTTCATTTTTTGTGTTTTATACCCTCAAAGTTCCTGTGACATCAAATTTTTGTAATAAATACAAATGAAATTTTGGATTGATAACATTGATAAGAAACATTTCACACCATTTAGACGAACAGCTCTTGAGATATTTGCATGTGAAGTACCAGGAAGTGATGTCAAAGGGGAATGTCTGCATGTTGACATAGCATTGCTGCAACAGCTAACAAAAGACTGTAGAGAAGAATATGTTGTTTCTTTAAATTACTTTCAGAGATATGAAGAAGAGTCAGAGTTAAAGCTATATTGTTTGAATAAACAAACCAGGGAGTTTTCTTTCTTAAAGAGTTCCCCTTAGATGTCACTTCTTGTTTTACTCTGGCTGAGCCAAATTCAAACAAAAAGAGGCCAATTTTGTGACAAAATGGATAATATCATTATTATGCCATGTTTCCTAAATATGAAGATGTTTTCTTTGATTTTTTTGTATTTGAAGGATAGACATGTCACAGTCAATTTAAGTGTTCACCTGCAGCTCCTGCCTTGTCCACTCTCACCTGATCCTCATCGTCTTTCTCTCAGGTGTTTGTCACTCTCCATCGTTAGTTTAAACACTGTGTCCAGTGTCCATGCATTGTGCTTGTAAGCCATTCTTTGTTTTGTTCCCTTTCCTGAGATTATTTCTAGTGATTGTTTTTGCTGTCAGCTTTTTGTTTTCCTTTTGTGCAAAAAATAGTTCTTTACTTTTACCTTTGAGTTCTGGTTCTGCATTTTGGGTTCAAACAATCTCTAAACCTGATAGTATCTCAGATTAAGATGTTGAAAATATATATTTAAAATCTTTTTAGACCACTTGTGGTCACTTCAGTGCCTATATTTACTCTAACCTGCTTCATAATTATTTATGTTACAGGCGGCACTGAGTCGGGTGTGATGGTGGCCGACGTGTGGTGCTACATGTCCCTGTTGGACAACTGGAATTTGGTGTCTCGGATGACCGTAGCTCGCTGCAGACACAACAGCCTGGTGTATGATGGAAAACTATACACCATAGGGGGACTGGGCGTGTCGGGGAACCTGGACCACGTGGAGAGGTAAGAGTCATGCAAACCTAAATACACCATGTCCCTGAACGGCCAACCGGTCCTATAGCTCCCAGCTGGTGACTGCAGAGTACCGAACAGCTCTAACCCCCACATGTGAGTGCCATCCTGAGTGTGGGCAGTCCTGCAAAAATACCTGAATCCTAAGCGACACAGACACAAGCGGATAAATATTCACCCCGCACAGCGAAATGGGGCAGATGGTGTGGCATGCAGTAGTGCGGTGCAGCATATTGCAAAAGTGGTCGGACAGGTTTGTTAGCATTTTCTAGGTGAGCGAGGGTTGCGGAGGGATGGAGCCGAGCCGGAGAATATTAAATGGCTCCAGCTGTAAGTGTCGTGGCGCGGCGGAGTGGCTCTCGCCTCTTTGAGAGCGAGAAGATTTACTTTCAGAAGTCAGAGTGGTTACAATGCGCCTGATTCCATCCACTTCAGCGTCAAAACACATCAGCAACACTTCATCTGAAGGTTGTGCATCATGCTCTATTCAGCTGAGGCTTCTTTTTTTTTTTTTTTTTTTCACAGAGCTGATTGAAAGTCCTTCAGCACAAAACCAGTTCTCGTGGAGCCTAATGAATTCCTATTGGCATTAAACATGAACTAGAATTACCCAGATGTTGGATTCATATTGGTTCTTGCTTTTAGCACCACTTTCCATTTCCTCTTTTATTTATTTATTTTTTGTTGCTGTAACCTGGGCTGATGCATGTGCTTCAGCAGGGAAGGGAAGGGGAGGTTACCAAACCCCCGACCCCATCCACTGCATGGCAGAGCAAGATTAACCAAAGCAATCAAAAGAACATTACAGAGTATATTAGAGCGGGCCGCTGCCGCTCATTACCTAGCAGCTCAATTGATCTCCAAAGCTGTTTGCAATGCACAACAGTCCTCCAAATGAAACAGCCTAATTTGATATTTCCCCATAATGCTCCGATACGGTGTCGTTATAACTGGGGGTAGATGGAATATTTGCCCCGTAATGGAAATGCATTTGATTCATCTGTCTCCGAGCTGCTTAATTTGAGGGGCTGTCGATGCATCCAGGGCGTTTTGCGGCTCCAAAGAAATCAGCGTTGCTTCACGGTGCCCTGCATTTGTGGGTTTTTCTTTCTGTTCCGCCGCCTCTCGTGTGCGTTTGTGTGCAATCATGAAGCTTTTTCAAGGCCCTCAGCAACTGGACTCAATTAGCAGCACTATAAAACTTTAACCTACTTTTCCCCTCTCCAAGAACTAGAAGCTTGCTCTGCCTGGTATTAGTGCCTCGGTCGAGGTGCACAAGCGAGGGAATAATTACCCAAACACAAACATCTTGGGCTCGATCTTGGAAGA
>JARVGW010000086.1:4726379-4745413 GCA_031762495.1 Anablepsoides rubrolineatus | reverse complement strand
CCCCGCCCCCCCGCCCCCCCCCCCCCCCCCCCCCCCCCCACACCAGCCAGGGAACAGTAGGCTGTCTTAAAAATGACAGACACTGGCATTGTGTGGTACTCCTGGGTAAAAACGCTGTTATTTCTGCAAAGATGACACGAGATTTCAGCATAGATTGATGAGTGATGTAATAAACCAACATTAAAGAACACTGATACATTTCATTGATTTGACTTTAACACATCAAGAGTTTTATTGGTGTTTTTCTCTCTTTAATTCGCCTGGCTGTGGGCGTCTCTTTCAGGAAGGACATTTTGTGTCTTAGTGTTTGATGAGCCCTTATGGTAGCCATATGAGTTTTCCTGTGGGATGTGATTTTTTTTCCCCCTCCCTCACGGTCCCTCATCTAATATCTGCAGGGGAATAAAAGTGGGACCACCCGTGAACCAACAGGGCTTGTATCTTTTGACTGTAAAGGCTGAGCGTTGGTTAATTAATTGCGTGGTCAGAATAGGTGTGAGGTTTAGTTTGAAGATCTGCGGTGTGAGGTTTACAGTCGGGTCCCTCTGGCCACTGTGCTATTAGCAGGAGGCTAACTTGGTTTCTGTGGCTTCCATTGTCCTTAATGGGCTGACAGCTCATGGTTACCCTGTGGTTTGCCACTGCTGCTGCAGTGGGTGTATGTTTAGGTGTGTGTGTTAATGCATGCAGGCGTTCGCGTGTCTGTTTTGCTTGTATAGATATGATCTGCATGCCTGCGTGGTAGCTCCTGAGTCTGTATGTGTTCAGAGCGAGAGTGTGTGTTATTGGTGTCATTAGTCTAGAGGAGCTGCAGTGCTGATTTGCAGCGGAGCTAATAGGCCTCATTAAATGTCATTTTGAGCTAATAGACAGGGAGTGGTTGTTTAAACCAATATGCTTTTATAGGTGGTTTCTGTCTCCTTTCAGCTGCTCCTGATGGTGGCTGTGGCCAGCTGAGACAAACTTCCTGAGTGATTAGAGCCGAGCTGCAATAACACAATATACAAGGCTTTCTGTCCAAACCCACTGTTCTCATTAGAGTTAATTGATGGCATTCAGAAACAGGGTAGGTGACAGAACCCACTGTGGCGTCACACATAGAGACACACACTGTGTCTCTCTCTGTGGTTATCCAGCGTGGCTGAGTGTGAGTCGAGTGTGTTTGTGTCGTGTGTCGGTGTTGGAGGTTAGTGGTCAGATCCATCTCTGCTCCCTGGCACCCGAAGCCGTCAGGTCTTGTGGGGTCCTGGGGCTCGGGGACTGGGTTGTGTTTTGGTTTGGTGTTGGTCGGGGTGTTAACAAGCCTGGTGAAGAAGTCCTGGTTACTTACAAGCCTGGAGACAATATTAGTGGTTCAGGGGGCCTGTCTGCCAAGCCAAACTCTTGCACCACACTTTAAAATACACACACACACACACACACACACACATAGTACTCACTTATGGTTTTGTGTTAATTTTGCATTACTGATGCTTTGCTTTCACACGGAAAATACAGTGTAGAGCAAGAGTTAGGACAAAAAGTACACTTAAAAATCAGAGTGTAACTTTATTATTTTAATTAAAACTGCATCAAAATTTGAAATGAAGTTGCTTAGTTTTGCTGTTTATTTTCAATTCAATTCAGTTTATTTATATAGCGCCATGTCACAACATACGTTGTCTCAGGGCACTGTACATGAGAACAATGTAAAGAAGAAGCCAGCAGATTGCGTTGAATCACTTCATCACAGTCTCCCATTTTAAGTGCGTTTTTAGCTGAAGCAGCCCAACATTGCTTGGTTTTCACTTGGTGTTACTTTGCACTGAGCAACAAGCCAAAGTCTGTCATTATGTAGTAGCTGTGAGGATCTAAAATTGCAGAAACAGGGGTGGAGAGATGAGTGCAGACAAAAAACTTTAATCACAAAATGAATGGCTGACAAAGCAGCAGAGCAAATTGCTGGAAAAACTGGTTGAGGACCCAAGATGCATGAACTAATATTAACACAAAACTATAGAGCCAGAAACGTAACAGAACAGGTAAATAGTATGATCTGACATTACGCTGTAATAACTGAACTGAACTGATTAACAGATGAGTGGCAGGTGTGTCACAGTGCTGAGAAACCAGGGAGCTGAAGGAAACAATTCAATAATTCAATAGAAAGAAAACTAAATAACCTGAAAAATATAGAAAACAACATAACAGAACAGAACATTTATAATTAGGACACAGACTAAGAATAATTAAAAATACACCCTAACACTGTGACAGGGTCATACTTTCCTATATGGCCTAAATAAATCCACCCACTTTTTCATGCAGGAAGCTGGTCTCTTGGGTGAGAGGCTGGGTACACCATGGACAGATCATCTGTCCATTACAGGGCTACACATGAAATCAATGGTTGTGATTGGTTTTCACAGATAAGAGTTCATTAGAAGTCAAAAAAGACAAATATTTTCTGCTGCAAAAGCTGGCAGTGGTGTAAACATGGCTTAAAATTACTAGTGTAAAAAAAGCATGCAGGGAGTAAAAAGTCTTCATAATAAACACTGTTTTATTATCTTTTAGCAAACATGTTATTTATTTTTTTATGAGTTTACACAATTTTTTGAGCTCCTAATGAAAACGTTTTGGAGCCAAATCCTTCTTCCATTCACGGTCTGTAGAGCTCCTTTCACTTCAGCTGATTTTAGTAGTGAAACGCTTGACTCCACTCCCCCCTCCTTTCTGTGGAGTGTTTTTATACACACACACACACACACACACACACACACACACACACACACACACACACACACACACACACAAACTGCTCTGATATTTGAATAGATCAAACACAATTCAGCTTTAAAACTTATTTATTATTTTATTTTCAGCCAATTTTATTTAGATTTAGTTAAAGCATCCATTGTTTTTTATAGTAAAACAAGCTGGACTTTTGCAGTCTAGTTAATAAAATGTAATTTGTTGAAGTTGGCAGAAGTGAAAGATGAGCTACGTTTAAAAACAGAATGGGTGGCATACTTTAAAAATTTTTTTTTACTTGAGCAGGAAGTGAAAACTATCTTTATTTTTTAGCTTTAAAAAGATAAACATGACCTCAAACAATTAAAAAATGCTAACATGATCGGAAAATGCTACTATTTTAATAAATCTGTCCTTCTGTCAGCAGAACTACACCTGCAACAGCTTTTGAACCAAATCCTGCAGAATCTGATCATTTATCTGGATTACAGAATATTAAACGTGCATACATGTTTTTTATTTGTAGTGGTAATTTTTATTTGATTATCTTGTCTGATGTTTTGATGTGTTTTGATGTTGAGGTGAGATAAGGTTCCCACGGCGTTGTGAGTCATTCAGAGATGTGCGGACATGAAAACTCTGCACCTACAAACGCTGAGCTGTCAACACATTGTTATGTTTAACAAAGCTACCCACACACACATACCAAACCTCATCAAACACTCACTTCCTTCATGACTCTTTTATTACATCTGTAAAACGTCTTATTGAATAAACGTTTAAATGAACCTTATCAAAATAAGAGTGTTCTAAACAAGTTGTTCACGTCTATATTTTTAAAAACATAACATTTAAAAGTTTTCTAATGAAAATAAGGTCTAATTTATCTACAGGGTGATTACAGAGACTTGAAAAATATGAAAAAAAAGTATACACTTTATTCTTAGGATTTTCCAGGTCTGTATGAGAGGAAAACAAAAAGAAAATCCAATAGGGAAAAACTTTTTTCAGATTTTCCCCTCTTTCCTTTTCTATTAAAATAAATATTTGAATTTCTAAAAAAGAAATCACTGAAACATGCAGATTGATTTTCATACTGGTTTCTACAAGTTTACAGCAAATGTTAGTAGAAAAGATTGAGCCAGAATGAACTAAAACTAAATTTGAAACCAGAAAATTATGAATAAAAAAGTGATCATTGTGATGAAATCCTGAACATTTCTATTGTTCAGGTTAAGTTTGACGACATCACTGCTAACAAAAACTACATGAAACTCACATTTTTAATGTTTTATACCATTATCAATAAATCAATTACATAATAAAGATTTTTTAATGAGTTAAAGCTAAAAATGAGCATTCCTTGAAGGAACAATACGGCCTGATATTTTGCCAACATTTAAAAAAAAAATCTTCCACAATCTGTTAGTTTTTGTTATATGTAATGAGGAGTGTCAGTCTCTAACAACAACAATTGCAACAAGAAATGCTATTAAAGTCATGCGTGAATATGTTTGTTCTTGCGATAAGTCATTACAAACATGGTGGCAATGGATGTAAACACATGCATATTGCTACCACGACAGTAGCGCTCATCATCAGCCATCAGAGGAGATGTTGGCATCTTATTGAGGCTTTCGAGCAACAAGCCCCTCATATTTGGTAGCGGCTATGTATGCAGCGTTTTTGGGAAATTGTAGTTGGTGATTTTACTACTTTCTTTTACTACTTCGGTGATTTTACAACTACTTTCTGTTGTCTTCTTCTCCGTCATCTTTTTTTGCCAGTAGAAACATCTGGTTGTTGATCACGTGACTCCCGTGATGCAAAAAAAGTGTTTTCATTGCAGTTTTGCGTAATACACCAATTTTCATACGGCCGAAAAATCACCTCATCCTAGCGCAAAACCATTTTGTCAAAAAAACGTAGGTTTTTTCAAAATTGACGTGTTTCCATTGAGCAAATTTATTTTCAAAATTCTAATTTGCACATTTACATGGTCAATGGAAACACAGCTTATGATGTTTTAGACAACTTAGGCCGACTGATAAAAGGTTTGTCCAACACTAAAGATGTCTAAGCTGAAGATGGAATTTACTGGAAGCTTCTTTTGGACCTATACATATCATAATGTTAACAGTTAGATTAAATATGAAGCCAATAGGAGTAAAATAGTCATAACAAGTCAGTGTGTAACAGGGCCTTTAATAACAATATTTATAATATTAAAAAATGATCACTCACTCACAAAGATGTTTTTCAGGCAGAGATTTTGTTTCATCAGGATATCTGTATTACGCCTGCAGCTGACTTACTGTTAGACGGGCGATCATGTATCTCTATGTTCGTGTCCGTTTCAAAACATTTCATGAAACCAATGGCTGGATTTTACTGAAACTCAGAAAGCAATCATTGGATGTACATTTACATTAGTTTTTAATGTCCCTCTGATTCAAAAAGGACACCAAAACTAGTTTGCAAATACAAATAGTTATAACTCTTCTAGAAATATTGAGCCAAAACTTGTTGCGCCTGCAGCTGAGCGTCATCATCAACACACGCTTTCAAACAGATCTTTGGTTTAAAACTTTAGCCTGCATGAAAGCAGTCAATTCATATTACTTCAAGAAATGGTTCTTCTCTTTTAAAATTTATTATGAGGGATTTTATGTGTTTAATGCTTCAAGCAAACTGTAATAAACTGGAACAAATGTTCATTTAGTCCAGGTATTGACAGAGGTTTAAAAAAAATCTTATGTTCTTCTGCCTAAGTTGAAGCTATTTCTAGTAACGGAGGAGGCCAGACAAATAAAACTCACCCAAACATCAGGAGGAAAAGAAATCAAAGGATGGAGTGAGTGAGGAGGAGGAGGGGAGAGACTAAGGACAAAAAAAGTTCTTCAGGCTTTTCCCAAGGCAGCCAGTCACTTGAATGTCTTATGAAGTTCCTTGAAGCCGTGCCAAGTCTTCTTCAACACAAAACACTGAATTATTCACAGAGAGGGCAAGACAAAGAGCAATACAGAGGGATAAAGAGACAGAAAGTGAATCATCAAGAGAGATAATGACAAAAAGACAAAATCTGGACTTGGTTGGCCCTAAGCTGTACCAGAAAAAATTTGAAAAAAAAAAAGCTTCTCAGATTTGTTCTCCTCTGTTCTGAGTCAAAACACTTTAATATGAGCAGAAAGGTGCAGAGGGAGTCTGCTGGAAAAACCACACACAAGTCAAACTGTGTGTGTGAGCTCTTTAAACTTTGTACTGTACTGTACAAATGTGTATAAAGTGTGTTCAATAAATGCATTGCCTTAGAGAATTGTGTGTGTATGTGTGTGTGGAAGTGTGTGTGCCCTTCCCTCGCCTGGCTAGCTTCCTCCAGGCTGGAACGCATTGGACCACACAGACGGCTGGCAGCGCTCCACGACAGCCTGGCTCCCTCTCTCGCTCTTTTCTCCGTCTCTGTTTTGCTTGCTGCCTCGTCTTCCACACCTCCTTTTTTTTTCTTTTACGTTTTCGCTCTTTTTTTTTTCTTTCTTATACCCCCCTCTCAAAAATCTGTTTTTGTTCTCGTCCCTCCTCTCTGTCTCCTCTCCTCTCCCTCGCTCTTCCGTTACACCCCCCCCCCCCCATGGTAGACGCCGAGCGTTTGGCCGACACCCACTCGCCGTCTCGCCGCTCGAGCCACGCTCTGCCAGTTTCAGATTGCCACCTGAAATAATTCACCTCTTCTGAGAGCTCGACAAAAAAAAAAAAAAAGACAACACGGCCACTGTGAGAGCTCTGAATAAAACTGAAATACGGGCCCAGTGTAGTCATTCATCGGCCTCACTGTTCCACCATGAGATGACTGACAAACATAGACTCGCGAGCACAGACTAGCTGATTCAACCCAGGCTCCATGAGCGTGGGGGGTGGGTGGGGGGGAGATGGGGGTTCTGAGTCAGCCCGTATGATACATTCATCCGAGCTCGCTCAGTGATCATAAACCAGGCTGAAGGGCTCAGACGAGCGCATGAGGCAACAACAAATTTATAAATTATCCCATTTATTCTTGATTTTCAGCATTTTCCTCACATGTCGAGTCAGGCAGCCGGCGCAGGCCATGAGGGAGAGCGTTTCTGAATCAGTACTCTGAAAACACAAACATGAGACATAAATTTGCCCTCTCTAAAGGTTACGCCGAGATGTTGGCTCAGCATTGGTTCTGGAAACACCTGAACCAGAACAGTGGAAACAAAAACCCACCAACCAACATGTCTAAAGATAACAAACGTAATAATGTCTTCCAACACATCTTTCCCAAACTAATGTCAACAGTAACTCTCATGGAGGCAGTAAAGTTGTACCTCATTTGGCAGCTTAAAGGGGGGTGTTATGTATTTTCCAGGCACATAGTTTAAATCTATACTACAATCAAGGTACTACCTTTTACCTTCAACCTTGAGTTGTTATGAAAATACTGTATAAAACAATAATAAATATGACTTTACATCATAGCCTAAATCTAAACGTATTGAAATTGTCCCTTTAGGAAACATCCTACCATTTCTGACACTCCCACTTCAACACGTCTTCACAACAATGCTTCGGGGACAGGGCGGTCTGTGGGGTGGGAGCTCAACTGCAGAATGAGCTCCAGAGAGGAGCTAAGTGTAAATAGGCGGTGCTTTGTACCAGCAAGTGTTTAGGGAGCTCAGAATGGTACCAAACATGCATGAATGAGTCAAAGCAACATTCTATGATATAACGCTAAAAAAAAAAAATTTTGGTTAACCTAACTTATACCCCACACACTACCCCTCCTTTAAGCAGTTTGTTGTCATCTCATCTACAAATTCTAACTGTGTCAATTAAAACATTACTACACCCTTCAGTTGGTCTAAAGTAAATAAAGTATTTTTTGTAAATTGCATGTGTGTCATGAAACACCTACCAGCCTAAAGAAAAAAGCTGCTCTCCTGTTAGGTAAAAGATTGATCATCCTAAGTCATAATTATAAGATAGTAAATCCTAAATATAAAATACTGAGTTATATTGTATATATATATATAGTATGAGTATTGTTTGCGTACTCACTCATATGGAGTACTGATACCAAGTACTTATTGAGTTAGAAACTAAACATTACATAATGACTTTAAAAACCTTTTTTTTTATTTAGAACAAGGTGTCTTTCTCTAACTAGGCCTGCAGCCCATCCGACTGCATCAAATCAAATATAAAATAAAATAAATAAAAAACAAATAAGATTTTCTTTCACCTTGTAAAATATTTTGTTTATGTGTAAGAAGAAACATGGTCGAAATTGGTAGTTTTTTTTTTTTTTTTTTTTTTTTTTGACCTGAGACAACAGTTGTTGTGCCTTGGTGCTATATAAATAAACGGAATTAAATTAAATTGAATATAGCAGAAAATCAAGTTGATTCTCTTCAAAAAGCTTTATTTCTCAGATCTGGAACTCCCTTGTTAATTTTTATTTTATTTTTTTGTTCATCATAACACAGTACCTTTTAATAGTGTCCAGAACTGAGTCCCGTCTGCTGAAAATGACCTCATAGTTTTCTAACGAGGAAGTCCTGATGTACAAACATACGAGTCTGATTGTGTTGTATGAAAGCAAGGCGTGCAACCAGATAATCCCTCAGGAATTGTTCTCACAACAATCTCAATCACAGCATGAAAAAAATAATTTCACATTGGTTATAGAAATATTCTAACCATCTCAAGCATAAATATGTGAAATGCATTTAAGACTTAATGGAAATTAATCAATTGAGTATTGATACCAGTAACTCTGTATCTATTCTGGTGTTGATATTGGTTCTGACTATCAGGACATTTTGTGCGAGTACTTAAAGACTAGTATCTGGTATCGAACTTGTGTCATAATACCACTATCTGTGTTATAAAGCCAATAGTTATGAGGCAGTAGGTTGTAAATATGAGATAGTAAGTGCTAATTATGAAACACAACATTATAATTGCAAGATATTACCTTATACACTCAACCATAAGCTTGAGATACTAAGTCATAAATATAAAATAGTAAAATGAAAAATCAACATAATCTTTACTCATAATATGTTATTGTTTTTTACCTTTGTTGCACAGGCTTGTACAATGGCAATAAAGATTATATTTTATTTTATTCTATTCTGTTCTGTTCTGTTGTGAAATACCAAATATACAGAATCACAAAAACGTAGGAAGCACAATAAGAACCGTCATGTTTTTGTCATAGCTATGACAAATCATGAGATACTAACCCATAAACATCTTAGTCATAGTTATGATCCAGCTAAATGATATTTATGAGGTACTTAGTTGTAGTTATTAGGGTACAAATAGAAATAGTATGCTGTTTTCTCTTAAGTTTAAATTATGAAATACATATGTCATATTATGATTTTATTTTATTTTATTGTCTGAGTAATGGAAATGGGCTTCCACAGAGGTTAAGGTTCTAATTTAAAAAATCCTTTTACTACACAAAAATGAGAGGAAGATAAATATTTTCTTTATTCTAAAACACATACAAGTAACTTTTCAATCCTTGGAAGCAAACTTCAGAGAGGAAATTGAATCTTTACATTAACCTTGTCGTGTGAAACATAAACAACACAAAAGGTTTGAAACATTGTAGGAATTGATGGATATCTTCAGTCAGGAAAGACCAACTAATCATTTGTCAAAGATTTCTGTTCTCGGGCTCAGATTCAGTCTAATGCCACCTCTAATCACAGAGGACTTGTATTCTCTCCTTTTTGTTTTTACTAGATTAGCAGCAGTAAAATGAATCCAGATTTTTATCTCTGGTACAGCTAAAATAATACTTTTTAAGGACCAGCGTTGAGTTGTGTGATTTTATTGTATGTCCCATCTATTGAAGTGTTCTGTCGCTTTACAGTGCACTTGTGAAATGATGCTCTTGTTTACAACTTCATGCTCACATTTCTATACTTGTTTTTTTATTTTTTATGTAAGTTTGTTTCTGTGTGTTCAAGTTGCTCACATCTGGTCTGAATCTGTCCTTGTTTCCGGCCTCTGGCTGGCAGGGAAGTGGCAGGCGTTATCGAAAATCTCCGCTGTTTTCACAGGGATGATGGGAATCTCAGGGACTTTCCCTACGGCAGTGAAATCATCCGCCTTTCCCGCTCCTTTAAATACCCTGGGCTCACTCCTCCGCCCTGCTAGGGTTCCGATAAAACAGCTGAGACATCTTGTGTTTGGCAACTGTTGTCCTCTAAAAGGTGTAATTAAGTCAGGAAAAACTGTATTTACTGTCAAGGCCTGCTTAACTAATGGAGCTGAGGTCTGGCTGTTTGGAGTGTGAACTGGACCTTAATGTGATTGTTGACATGCTGCCTTCCTACAAAGAGTTTATTTTTTTGAATGCACAGGTTGGTATGTGGTCGTTTCCATCCATATTAGAACTGTCTTTAATATCCAGTAACAATGCAGGTTTTATTCTTATTTTAGCAACATTTGTCTAAAAAATATACTCAAATGCAAATATTTGGGCAACGTTCAATATCTTTGTCTTAAATCATATCTTTAAACTATTTCTGCTACTTTCTGAGTTTCTGACTTTTGGATTTTTTAAACTCATATTTTATTTAAAATATGGTGAAAGCTGAGTTTCTTTGCATGCACTGCTCTTTCAAAGTCTTTCCATAGATTTTCACTATAGTTCATGATTTGACCTATCTATTGGGAAATTGTTTTGCATTATTTTATTCCTGTTAAAAAAAAGGTAGCATTAATTAAACCCATTCTTCTTTTTAAGGGTAAAAAACTGCTTGGTGCAACACTGAGTCCACCTCTGTGTCTTAGACAAATGCAGTTTATTTGACTTGTTTATAGTTGTCTAAGCAGTTTTTACTCAGATTATTACTTTCTTAATAAAGGATAGTTCAGATATTTTGAAGTGGATTTGTAGAAAATCCAAACAACCGTTTTTGAAAAAAAAAAGTTTAACACTGACCAGACTGACGAGCTAACAGCTAGTCACCCAAAACTATCTTTTTACAGTCTTTATCTTCATTTTGAACATTTGTTTTCAGTATGAGAGTGGTGGGACTATAATCAAGGCAGACTTTTAACTTCTCAAATTTATTTAAAGAGATGATGTAGTTTGAACTTAGTCGATAAAAAGACAAGTTTAATGTTAAACCAAAACAACCAGTAAAAAGCAGCGCTAGAGAGGGAGATCCTTTTCTTTTATGCTCTATTAGCTGCAGCTTAATTATAACCAAAACTCTTCACTTCACTAGTTAATTTAAAGCTTTGCTTTATAAAATAAATAATAAAATTTGTCAAAGGCTTGAACAATCCATATTCCTGATTGCACGTTCAGCTGTAAACGTTGACGGCAACACGAAGTCTGGCCAAACATTGGCTCATCACTGTAACATCTAAATACCTCTTTGTATTTTGGGATCCTCCTGAAAGGTGCTGGAATCCCAAAGCGTCCCCTAACTGTTTCACCATTTGTTGCTCTCAGCACTCCTCGCTGAGCCCGTGTCGCCTGACTGCTCCACATGCACGCACGGCTCTTAATTTACTGGTCATCGGGGTCTCTTCCTCTCCATGTGCCTCCTCCTTGTTTGTGTCTGTCCCCCCGCTGTCTCCCCACTCATCTCTCTTATAGCTATTTATTTCCCATCCCTAGGAGACAGTCTGCGCACAAAGGCAGCACTGTGCCCTGAGGCTTTTTTAGAATAGAAACTCAGTCTGTTGGAAATGGAAATGCTATGATTGACTGGGCACAGCGAGGGATGCCAGTGACACGCACAAGCGGTCTGCAGGAAAGATGGGGAAATCTTAATGAAATATGGAAATGAATTACGTTATCTGGACTTTAACGAGGGGAGGTTTTCAAGTCGACCATATCGTCTGCGCCAAAGCAACTGGAAGAAGTTGATAAGATGTTTGGTTTATTTTGAGCTGCGTGATGCCAGCTAGTCAATGCAATAAAAATCCCAGTCCATCTGTCTGTCTGTCTGTCCATTTGTCAGCGACTCCCATTTCCCTGCCGCCATCCTCAAACCTCTTTTCATTGCAGCGGGATTTTTAGGGTTTTAGGTTCCAAAACGTTGTTCCGCACTAAAAAAAGAATTTGTTGTGAAGAGTGAGATGGATTTTAATAGCATATCTGAGGTTGAAATAATGTGTTGTTGCAGGAGTAGGACAGTGCCAGGCTCTAATGGGTGGTTTTTGAAGGAATCCAGTCTTGTCGTTTTGCATTTATTTGCCCATTAAAGCGTCTGAAAAAGTCTGCAGAAATATCCAGAAGCTGGAGGAGAAGTGTAACTGAGCTGCTCCGTCAGGATGTTATTAATACGTTTAAGTAAAGCTATTTTTTTATTATCGCCCGCCACTGAAAAGCTAAGGGCGGGCAATGATGTTTCTGCCTGTGTCTGTTAGCAAAATGTCTCATCATTCACTGGATGAGGTTTTTAGTAAACTTGCAGAAAGTAATCATTGGGTCTACACTTGATTAAGTTTTGGAGCGAGCTACAAATAGCTATAACTCTGTCAGTTTTACAAATATTAACTTAGAATTTGGTGTGGTAGTAGCTGAGAGTGATGCCCAACACACATTCTGATTTCCAATTGATTGGGCAAATTCTTTGTTTCAATTTTTGCAATTACATATTGTTTGAATGCTTATCAAGCAGTCTCTATTGGGATCAGTTTCTTTTTCTTTAATGCATTTTTTTACATCTTGTTCTACAATTTTGGTGCTCTTTCATCAATTCATCAATCTATTCCAACTTTTTGTTTTGCAGCAATTTATACGTTTTTTAAAAATAAATTGTGTCTTCAACATCCTTTCAACCATTCAAAATGTTTATAAATCTTTATTGTACTATTTAAACTTTTGTTCTGATTTTTTTTTTTTTATTTGTGCTAATTTCAGCTTCCTTTGGCTTCTATTTTGCTGATTTTTTTTCTGCTATTTTATCAATCATTCTGACTCTTTCTGCAATTCTTCTGTTAATTTAAACTTTTTATGCTTCTTTCAGGTACTCTTTTCTAGTTTCAGCTGTTTTTTGTGTGTGTTTTAAGCTACTTTTTAGTTAATATGAGCTTCTTTCAGCTGAATTCACGTTTGTGATGTTTTTAAGTTTTTTACTGCTTAATTCAGCAAATATTTCTTTTTCTGATTTTGTGCTTATTTCAGCTCGTTCAGCAACTTTTTAGTTATTTTTGCTAATATCTGCTATTTTAGCTATTTTATAACAAATTAAAACTTTTATACTTATTTCTTGTTTTCTGCTAATGTGAACATTTTTTTACTCTCCTTTTAACATCTGTGCTATTTTCTGCTAGTAAAATTATGACTTTCTGGAAGTTTAATCTTTTTTCTGCTTTTTAAACTACTTTTTGCTAACATTTACCAATGTCTGCTAATTTTACAGTTCTGATCTTTTAAGCTGTTTTGACACAGTTTAGCTCTTTCTCTACAGATTTTTCACTTTTGTTTTCCTACTTTCAGCAAACGTCAGATGTTCAAATTGAACTTACATCAACAGTTTCACTATTGAACATTTTCAACTTGAATTCAGCAGCTTTCAGCAAAAATCTTTTCGCATTAAGCATTCACACTGCATTTACACAAGAAATGCAAATCCTCTAGTTTGAAGTAAACTCTGTCAGTTTGTTAGCAAAATATAATTATCCATTTAAAACCACTGGATGGATTCAAATGAAACTTTTAGCAAAAAACCTTTGGAAGTTCATGTGCAAGTGCTTAACTTTTGTAGCCTGTCCAAAGGTGGCCAGCCAAGTGACCTGAGAAAACACACGATTACAAATTGCTCAATTTTACAGATAATGTGCTAAAATTTGATACGGTTGTAGCTGTAAGTCATCCTCACTACATACTCTCAAGTGTGCATAACGTTATTTTCAAAGTTTGCTCAAAACGACTATAACTCATCATAAGATAATCTTAATTTGGCATGAAGAGAAGTGGGCGATATGCATTCTTTCAAGAAAACCAGGCCTTTAATTTAATGCGGTTTGTTATGGTTAAGTAATACAATTGATGGTTCCTTTTGAAAGTTTCTCCCGTTGTTGTTTTCCCTTTCATCTGCTCACCTCGACACCCACCCCTGAGTTGTAGGTGTAAGCATCAGCTCTTTGTTCCCAGCCCCGGCTGCAGGCAGGTTGGGCAGGATTCTGAAGTAGCTCGCTGTTTCTGCCGGAGCCAGCTGGAGTGCTGCCAAGCACAGCAGGAGTTTCTGCTCTCCTCTGTTTGATATTTACTTTACCGCCTTTAGAGGGCAACTGGTGCAAGACCAGACAGACGCACTGACACAGTCCTGTGTGTGTGTGTGTGTGTGTGTGTGGGCGCGCGCCCAGGACTCTCGTTCTACCCCACCTTCACTAAACTGTAGTCCACACCTGGGCCCACTGGGCGGGATTTGATTCGGTTCCCACTACAAGGCAGATAGATCTCTGGGATCAGGTTGGGCTCAGACGGAGAGAGTTACACTCTGTCTGGGTTTGTGTGCACAGCTTACAATAAATGTGTTATCAAAGTGTGTGTGTGTGTGTGTGCTTGTATATAGAAGCAGAGCAGAGTTACACGCTTAAATTACTGACGAGAATAGAGTGAGGAAGAAGAGAAATAAAAAGAAATGACTACACAAAGAAGTGAAATACCTGGCAGGGGCTGTGATGGGTTAATGATGTGTCAGATTATTCTCTATTTGAGGCTTCATCTTCAGGTTTAAACCGAACTCGGTTTGAATCTGAAGTGCCTGAGTGTTTGTTAATTAGGCAGCGTCTGTTTCCCTGAAGGCCGTGTTGCTCCTCCTTAGTTCAGGAGGCTGTTTACGAAGTGAAGAAGTGACTCATTATGCTCCACGTTATCCAGGATATTTGACAAACTGTAATCCAAGAGCAGGACAAACAATCCACGGAGCTGATTCAGCTTACTCATGTTGAGATGCTTGCAATTAACATAGCAGGATTAAGACATTTGTGCAGGGATTATTAGGGCTTAGTTGCAATCTCAAATAAACAATAATTAATGAAATTAGTTTTATTAACTCCATATGATTGACAGGAAGGATTGCATTAGTCTCAATCAGCGCAGCAAATTTTAAAGCTTCAGTTTATTTAATAGATATTTTTCTGATGTCGCCATTTTTTTAAAAGTCCAGTAAATCCAGATTTTACGCACATTTGATCAAAAGTTGACTCAGCAGCGTGACATCACTGGAACTGATGCGACTCTTTTGGCGTTTTGTTCAGGGCATCGTCAGAAGCTTGAGGACCCGCCCAAAGCAGGCCTGTTCTCGGACCGTCTCAGTGAGCTGGAGAGGATGAGGGTGAGGGTGACGGTGCCCACCCAAAGCCCCCGACCAACCCTCAACACAACGGCCAACTCCTTCAACCCTCAGGGTCAAACGCAGATAACAGGTGAGCCCTCTGCGCAAAAACCCCAACACTGTTTATAGAATGTGGAAGATTTCCATTTCAAAACAATAAAAGTTACATCTTCCTTTACTTGTTTCCCAGTTTTGTGGTTAAGGTGAAGATTGAATTGAAAATGCAAAGAAAATCGGTTGAAACAGTGTTTAAAGGGTAAAAAAGAAGGAAATGTTATTTTAGGGATAAAATGGGAGTCAAAAACCAAACCAGCAAAAACCTTAAAAATTGATGTTTTCTGTTAAGGAAATAAAAAAAACTTTATATTTCAGAACAGGTTTTAAAAACAAGATAATCGTTTTCGCACATTGTCTGCAACTTTCATATGAAGCTGTACCAAACCTGTAAAAAGCATCTCATAGATCCTAACACTTTAGGCTGTAGGTTTTTTATAGAATAATATTAACAATTAGGAACTATTTTAACAAAGTTTTGATGATTTGAGCCTTGGTGAACAGTACCATTTGAGGCTTTTATTGTGAAGGACTGTATGTGAGTTGATGCTGCTGTGGCAATAACAAACTAAACCTTACCTTTTGATATTAAATTAAAAACTTGGAAACAAAAAAAACCTTTTTTGTGTGATACTAATAAATCATTTCATTCTACCTGATGGCAAACAGGGGGCAACTCTAGACATAAATAAAAGACATTAAAACAGAAAATAGCTGGTTTAAGATTAACGACTTAGTAAATAAAGTAAAATAAAACAATTATGCTCCCAATGAGAATAATCTCAACTCTTTTTTTGTGGTGGGTTGGGATTAAAAATCAACAGAGGTATATAAAAGAAATGACTAAGTAAAAAGGAAAATGTCTCAACAGAAAATGACTTAGGTTAGAATTTATTTCACTTAAGAAAAAGTCATAAAACTGCTCACAGTAATTCAGGAAAGTAAAAGTATTTTTAGACACACTGTAAGAAATGAAGTGTTGAATTTGCTTAACAAACTGTTTCCATGAAACAAAGGTGAATAAATGCTGAGAAAATCTACTCAACTCAGTTTAGTGGAACCAGTTGTCAGAATTCATAAACAATTTCATGTTGAGTTCGGTCATATTTCAATTTATAACGCGGAATTAGGTGTTAAACCTTAAAGTAAAGAAGAAAATGTATCATTTTTATGTTTTGGATGTAATGAAATAAAAGTAAAAGCTACGAAAAAAAAACTTTGTAAAATGACAAATCCTCAAAAAAATTCTAAACTACTGTAATGAAGTAAATGTACTTATATACCTCTGAAAATCTATTTTAAACTGTTGAGGGGCATGACGATTTTATTTGCCACTTTCCACAGCGTCTATTATATTACTACTATATTAAGCTGTCAAAATGTTCATTTCTGAACTAAATTTTAAAAATAAAAAAGTCTGAATTTAGTTATATTTTCAGGCTTTCTTTTACTGAAAAAAACCCTGAATTAAACAAAGGTTTATTATCATTTTATGCTATACATTTTGTTTCACTTTTATTAGAGAAATAATGTAATTTTATCAAATTAAACCCACATAGTTTGAAAAGTGTTTCCATTTAAAGAAGGGGAAAGAGTCTCGCAGCCAGCTGAGGACTTGCGTCACTCTAACAAGCACTGAGGATTTCCTGAGCGTCGCTCACTGACACCCCCCCACCCCCCACCCCACCCCACCCACCACCCCCCACCCTGAACCCACGGGGCCGAGCCACAGCGTTGCTTTTCCGCCACCGAGGTTGTCTGTTTTCTCCGTGCCGTCACTCAATCAATCCTCCATGCTTCAGACGGTAACACCATCTCTCACGCTCGGGCACGGCTGCCACCCGATCGCTCACAGATCTAAAGGCTCGTCACACGATGTGCTCGTTTAACTCTTAGTTATTTTGAAGCCGGGGGAGTCAGGCGGGGGGGTGGAGGGGTGTCATTTGAGGCATGGTTACACAGTGCAGCAGCAGCGACAGAAATCTGTGCGCGGGATGGATTGATTTCAGAATATTCTTGTTAAAAAGCCTTTTTTTCACTAAACCTAATCTTTATTTGTTACTTTTAGCTGTCTTAGTCTTATTTCTGTTTCCTTCTAGTTCACCCAGTGACACAATCCAGTGCTGTGGAGCACTTTGCAAACTAAACTTAGCACAAAAAGTAAGGGAATATGTGTTTAGTAGATTATTTCTTTGTTGTAACAATGCTTCTGGGCAATAAATCTGATAGCAGACACCTGATTGACAGCACCTGGGGGGACCAGAAGCTCAAAACAAGAGTCAATAGCAACAGTAAAATTAGCTGTTTAACAGAGATTTGTCTCATTTTTCATGTGAGCAACCCACATGCTCTACTGCTCATCCTGCAAATGCATGTTCCTTACAAATGTGGCACCATTTAAAAGGGAAATTTAAATGGTTTATTACCATGAAGCTTTGTCACAACAAAGAAGTAATCTACCAAACACATATTCTCTTACTTTTTGTGGTAAGTTTATTTGACCTTTTATTTGAGTCTGCAGCACCTTTAAGACCCCCCTCCCCAGCCGTCCCCTCCCAGTCTCTGTGTTGTGTTTACGCCGTTGCGCAGACACAATAACAGTCTGGCGTGGCGTGGCGTTTTTGCAGGCATGTTTACAGTCTGGATGAGCGCCAGCACGGCCCTCTGTATGGAGGTTTTATAAGACAAACAGGAAAATCTTCTCCTCAAAGGTAAACATTAGATGGCTCATTATAGAGGATGTTGCTCAACGTGCACAACTGATATTTTATTTTATTTTTTTTTACCAGTCAACGCACCAGAGCAACTGAAACACAAAGAATGTTAATGTCATTGTGAACTTTGAGCTCAAGTGATTGGACCATCTGAACCCGCCTCTTTCTTCTCCTGTCCTTTTCCTTCCTTTTCCTTTTCCTTCACCTCATCTCTCCCCATCAGACCCTCGTCAGTCCCAGTCCTCTCCTCCCTGGTCGTACGAACAGACGTACCCGTCCTACCTGAGTCCCATGGCGTCCCCCTCCGTGCACTCCACCACCCCCCTGTCCTCCAGCCGAGGCACGGGACTGCCTGCCATCAGCGACGTGCCCCGACGACTGCCAGGTACTGCTTCCTCCACCTCATAGCCAGCCGACAAACGATTTCATCATCATCAGGCTCTGAAACCGGGAGAGAAAGGAAAAAAAAAAAAGAAAACAAACACACACAGAGAATTTCACACTCAGGTTAAATGTACCGACGAGCTGCTATTATTAGCTGCCTCTCAAATGACCACAAGGATGGAGGGGTGCTGTCAGAGTCTCTTCAAAAGAGATGACGCGTTTAAGAGTTAGAAGAGGAAAGGACACAAACGTTTTAACGTTTTGGTTTTTTTTTTGCTTTTGTTGTTATTTTTTTTTAAATCTTGCTCCTTTGATCTCAGAAGAGTTGAGAGTAATAACAGGCTCAGGGATAATAACAGGGTCACGACTGACAAATAAAGCATCTTTACAGCAATACGCCACTCTACCAAGGCATTCTGGGTAATGGCAGCAGCTATGTTCCAGTTTGTCTCTTCTGTTCTCCCCTCTCGAGGCGGAAGGTGATTTTAAAAAAAATCAACATGCCGCCAAACAATCCCCCCCTCCCCGCCGTCGTACACCTGTTTGACCCAGACCCAAATTTTTTTTATTTCTTCCTTCTTTTCCTGTTTCCTTGTGCTAACACACTTCACCTTCCTCTGCCTGCATGTGTGTGTGTGTGTGTGTGTGTGTGTGTGTGTGTGTGTGTAGGCCTCGAGCAAGCCAAGGGGGTGATTAAGCAATGCAGCAGTGTGACTCTGCATCAAGAAGGGGTTTAAAATCCAGCCAGCTGCCCTGTCAGCTCTGATTAGTTTGGGGGGGGGGGGGGGGGGGGGGGGGGGGCGGG